>CM057045.1:36004414-36281914 GCA_029948455.1 Solanum rostratum
CTTGTGGATATTTACTTTCTGTTGAACCGGCATATTTAGGATGTTTTAGGTAATATTTATAGCATATAGTACTAATATTTTTGCATATACTTGTTCTTTTGTGTTTTTTAAAAAAATAATACCCACTAAATTTTGATTAGTAGTCCAGATAGCAACCATGCATGTTTAAGTGTGTTGACAATGCTTGTACTGATAAGTGAGGATAAATTAAGATAAAAATCATGATCTAAGAGTCTTTCGTTGATGATGTTATCAGTGCCATGTGAGTGTGAGCTTAATTTCCCGTAATATATGTGTTGTGTGCTAATTTAGAACTTGTCATGTTACTCTAAGTTGGACTGTAGATTAATTGGATTAGGAAAGGATCTTAGGCTATTGTTTTTAATAGTCCACGCAGCCTAAATGACCAACAAAACTTGCATAATATTCCTTGATCCTAATGTTTGAGACTGACATGTACCTATTCTTTGTAAACACCTAAGTAACCTAGCCTTATTAGTTGTAAAATCCTAAAATTAGCCCTGGTCCTTCCTTGAACATTGTGAACCTTGACTGAGGCAAAAAACCTAAGTTGAGGGTGGCTACAAAAAGTGGTCGTAGTTCTGAGGATAGATAATGTTCACTTCAACTCAGACCGATAGCCTATGTTTAGGGTGGCTGGTTTAAGGGTGAAACATAAAAATGAGGGGGAAAGGTAGTGATTCGGGGAAAAGGAGAAACATCATGTACTGGATGCAAGAAAAATAAGTGAAGCCTTAGTTGTGAGCTAAAAAGAAAAATGAAGTACAAAAGCAAGGGAAAAAGTTGAAAAATGAAAAAAAAACACCTAGAAAAGCTTGAAATAGGAGAAAAGTGAGAATAAAGTGAAAGTTACAGTGTTGGTAGGGCAAAAGTATAGAAAAACGCAATGTCAAGGAGGGCCTTTAGTCACTATTTCCCAAAATATCATGCCTAAGCCCCTGAGCCCATGTTACAAGCCTCTAAAGTCCTAAAGTGATCCTAGTCCGAGTAGTTGAAGGTCTTAGTCATGAGTATAAGGGAAAACATATGGTATTGTACATGATGCATGAATATCTTTTGTGAGAGTGAGTGATTTTTTATAGTCCCAAGATTATACATGAAAACATCATTAGGAGTGAGATATGCGACTTCAACTGTTAGGGCACTTGCATTGCATTGTTAGTCCCAGGCTTATTCAGTGATTGTGTCTTATTGATAGTACCTCACTTGTCATAGTTGTCTTGTCATATGTATTAGTCTGTATTGGTTTGCGAGATAACTATCTGATTCTTTTTTGAAAAAGTGGTGTGAGTATATGTGGTTAAGTTTGATATGATGTATGCTATTTGGTGGAGGCCTATGTGTTACTGTACTACTTATGTAGATTGAGTTTGTTGCTTGAGGACAAGCAACAATTTTAAGGTTAGGGCGTTGATATGCTATCGAAACACAATACTTCCGATGCTTAAAACTTGGAATTTTGTGCTTTCTCAATGTTATGTTAGTGGGTTTTATGTTTTCTGTGTTCTAATTACAAGATGCTAGGGTTGGCCTTGATTTTTGGGAGAAAATACAGAAGTTGCTATTTTTAAGGAAGTAAGAGACCCTTTACGGGCCATAGAGCATTCTATTGGGCATGAAGGAAATTTTATTGACTATTCCAATGAGTGTCTGATTTTCTAAAGTTTGTTCATGCAGATGGGTTGTGAACCATTATACAAGTTGTAGATCGTGCCTCGTACCCTGAGGATCTGAGAACAAGGACTTTTTGAAGATTCATCATATGAAACCCCTTACGAGCCATAGAACATTTTATGAGCCATAGAGGGGTGTTGTAGATCACAAGTCTAGTTTTGCAGCAACAATGTATGAGAGCCTAATTACGGACCATAGAACACCATGCGGCCCATAAGCTGTTCGTGAGGCGTGCCGACCCCCTATCCTATTTTGTCTAGGACTTGTATTTTAAATATTATAAATAGGTTTTTAGGTTATTTTTCATTAAGTTTTCAGAAAGTTGTACAATTTGAGAGAAAAAATAATGAGATTGAGTAGAGAAAACATTGGAGAGTTTGAGAAACACTTGTACTTTGATTTAGTGAGATTGAGTAGAGAAAACATTGGAGAGTTTTGAGAAACAATTGTACTTTGATTTGATCATATAATGTAGTAATTCTCACTGAATTTTGAATTCGCTTGTGTTTAATTCAATTGTATAAGTGTTCTATTATGTCATTCCAATTAATTAGTCTTGCATCTACACAAATCATGAGTAGCTAAATCCACAAATAGGTTTGTGAGAACCATGAAGAACTAACAAAGTAAAACCAAGTAACTCATGATTCTTAGAAAGTGTGCATGCATGTATTAATTAGCTCTCTTCATTTTGCATGTTTTCTGATGGTGGCAAACATTAGAATCCAACTAGTGTTACTGACTGGAACAAGGTAGGAGTGAATAGGAAAAGTGATTAATAAAAAGATTCGATTAATGTGTTCTTGTCTAATCAACCGAACTGGGCGAAGGGGAGGTTGTACTGAGACTAATAGGTAAGGGTTAGTAATGCACACTGTGGGGATGGGCCAAGTCACGTAGGGAAATTTATCTCTCGCTTGGACCAAAAGATTTGGTGAACTTAACTTACCATCCTACATGCTACACACTAGAAAAGAATTAGGTTATTTAGTGATACTAAGTTAGGGAATCATGGGGAACACAATACCCTAGTTCCTCTCTATATTGGTTAAACTCTTGTGTTAATTAGGTTTAGTGTTCTACTTGTTATTGCAACCCCCCCTTTGGGGAGATGAGCTGGTTAATCACTTAAATTGTATTCATTGAATTCTTCTAAGTCTACATATTTCCTATGGGTTCGACCCTTACCTTGGTTAGATTTTATTTCTTGATAACGACCGCTTTATCCTAAAAAGAAGGTGTAAGTTGGGCAACATCACATACATGATTAAATCATGGAGGTAAAATATGTGTTAGTATGTTAGAATGTATTAAGTATGTGAGGTACAATGCAGATATGAAATTGTGATGCCATCATCATATGAAAAACATACAAATATATGTGAGGTAATAAGGTATATAAATACAAGCTTAAACATGTACAAGGAATATCGCTCAATATAAATAAGAGTCAATTTATGAGAAATCACATGTAATGGAATATTATCACAGAATCATAAACTTGTGGGAGAAGACCTTAATCAAAATATAAGACCATACGAGCTACCACATAGAATCCAATATAACGCACCTACATTGGCACAGGGAGAACACTTGCTAGGTGGAACTCCGTCACTTTACATGCATATTTTATATAACATAAATGGTATACATAGATCCACTAGCCTAGACTACAAGGGATCCTATGATGGCACATAGTTAAGGAACAAGGAGATTTATGTTAATGGGTCATGGCTCAGTTTACGGGCTGAGCCCCAATCTCAAGCTCTCTCAGTGCTAAGTCATCCTACAAAATCTTTTAAAACATATATTTAGTCAACTCATGACACTTAAAATCATAAGTAGCAAATTAAAAGAGTAACTAGAACTTAGGAACTACCGTGTGAGAATTGTCCTTTCATCTTAAGGGTTTCTTAAACATCTTTTATGGCAATTGTCAACATGCTTATGTCTTTGACAAGTCATAAATTTAAAACATAACTTTAATGCCCTAATCATCATCATAAGTCATGCAAAGCTCTACTTTAAAGTAGGTGGGCTAAGCTTTTAAATTGGAACAATCATAAATCACAAAATACATGGCACATCCTTGGTTGCTGAAGCATAATTGAACAACAATCACATGATTCTAGGGGAAGCGGTGCTTTGGACTCAAGATATGGAGATGTTTTGGGGAAGAGCATTAGCGTGGACACATACCAATTAAAATCTAAGGGGCGGATAAGTATGACTCACACTATGGGGATAAGTAGGAAATTGGTACTTTCATCTTATCACAATAAGAATTAACACATAGAAGGGAATAAGGAACTAAGGGAAATCTCCAATCATTATATAAACATAGTAGGAGTCAAGGTCATAGGATATATATATCCATATCTAACAAAACCTCTAACATGAGTGCAATGGAGGCCAAGACATCTCCCGGACTCACCCTCAAAAGATAAATGTTTATAAATAAACATGTCTTAACAATGCGTGAAAGTAAGTGGATATTGTCCTCGAAATGGAGGACTCACCAATAGGAATCTTCAATCGAACTATCTAGCCCCGTGAAGAAGGAGGATGCATTGGAGCCCCAGTCCCTACATGGTTAGATCATATAGGAAAAAAGTATGCGTTAATAATCATAGGCGTATTTATACGCCGAACTAGCCAAATACACCCATACATAGGGCCGTGTTAAAGGGTAAATCCATAGAGACTAGGGGCTTTTAGTGTGATTTCGTTTATTTTACTAATCGAGGGCCAAGGGTGTGTTTTGGTTGTGATTTACAGAGTTTGATTAGATCATGCTATTCCAAAACAAGACCCGAATCATGAGGGAACACAACCTAGAATATAAGGAGAAAAATCAGTTAACTCAGCAAAGGTACTCAAGTGCATGTTGCAGACATGGGGGAAATTTATATGAGCTGAAAAGAAGAAGAAAAAGGTTTGAAACAAGGAACACATAGTCCGCGTTGTAGATTGGTGCAAAAATAGTGCAAACTGGTCCAGTCAGCAAATAAGCAAAATCTTGCTAGTCCACATCGCGAACTTCGAGGATGCATGGAAAAAATCAAGTTACAGGATTTTAAGTTATGTTTTGTCTTAAGCTTTAGGTTTTTTTCAAGAGGGAATAGGCAAGAAAAACGAGAGAGATGACGAGAACTCTTTCTAGGGCAAGTTCGTTTAGTATTCATCTTTGTTTTCTTGGTTGTTAATGATTGTTAGATTATTCTTGATGTATAAACCTACTATGAGTGGCTAATTCTCCCATATTCTGGGGTTGTAGCCATAGACAATGTTTTAGTTGTTTATTTTCAATATATATGAATGGGTTTGCCGACTACTCCTATGTTACTTAAATCTATACTTCATAGTCTGGCCAACTATGACGTAAACTCGTTGGTTATTCTGAATTTGAGAAATGTTGGAATAGACAGAACATAGTAATATAGAGAGCTTGTTCAACTAGGAGACTAGATTGATTCGTGTAAGGGAGACTCATGAAAACTACCTTTACACCTCGCTTGGTTTATAATATAGGAAGATAACGTTAAAGCACTTTGATTGGTCTGTCTGTCCCCGCTCAACGATGTAGTTAGGTAGTCAATAATAGTAGGCCGGCAGAGGCATGCAACTTTGCTTAGGTAATCTTAACACTATGAACCAGTAGGCAGGAACCTAAACGTATGTATGAACATTGAGACTAAATCAACGTCGATAAGGCTACATTCCCAGAATTGCTCCTAAATTGATAGTTAACGACAAACTAGCCCAGTGTAGTAATTTAAGTTAATGGTTTCATTTCTTCCAAAAAAATTCTTCACTATCCCTCCTCAATATACTCTAGACATAGTAGCTTGGATTTATTACCACTTTCTTTTAAATCCTTTGGATTCGACATCCTGGCCCCTTAATCAGGTTTCACTATATTACTTGTTTAGACCACATATACTTGCGTGTTCTAGGGAAGTAACAAGTTTTTGGCACCGTTGTCGGGGATTTACAGTTTGAACTGGTTAATTCTCTAAGTTGTTTTGTTGTGTGGTGTTCACTACATTTGATCTTAGTTGTCTGCATTTTCAGGTAATTGGACACTAAACTGGAAGTCCAGGACTCTTGCTTTCGTCAATCTAAGAGGAGAGCATGCATCTTGTTCCAAATTCCACCAATTGAACTCAGTGAATAGGAGGACCTAGAGAATAACAAAAATGAACCAGATCCTGTCAGGGAAGAAATGGCCGAGGAAAATCCTCCTACACCACTAGCACCTAATCCACTATCATGCAGGTCAGTTCGGGATGTGGCAATCCCACAAACCACCAATGTTACTAGTTGCTTTCTTAATCCAGAGCCCGGTGGTCGATGGGAGCTAAAACACAATATGGTCCAGTTGCTACACTCTACTGGACAATTCATAGGGCTACCACACATAGACCCATAGATCCATCTTCAGAACTTCATGGAGATTGTTGATACTTTCATTCCGCCAGAGGTAAACAGGGAGTATGTGAGGATGACCTTGTTTCCCTACTTACTATTGGTGGAAGCCCGGAGGTGGCTACAGATTGAGACACCTAACTCCATTACTTCCTGGGATGATCTTTCTCAGGGGTGACATTCTGAGCTTCAAGCAAAAGCTTGGGGAAAATTTATATCAAGCTTGGGACAGGTTTAACTCTCCTTATTAATTTTCCCCATCATTGTCAGGATAATGAGGAGTTGGTCCATACCTTCATAGAAGGTTTTGGAACCTAACACAAAGATTCTTCTTGATTCTTTTGTAGGTAAACATGCATTAGAGCAGATATATGATGAGTTGTATGTTCTTCTCAATCGGATCACACAAGGAAATACTGAGTGGAATTGAGGATCAAGCCGACCGGCAGTCCAAAATCAATCTGGAATGTTGGATATTGATGCTATAACTGCCCTGCAAGATCAAATGTCCACCATGCAAAATATGATGACTACTAACTTCAACAACTTGGCGTTAGGTCAGCAACATCAAGTATTGCTGGCTATGGGTTATTAACTAGCCCTAGTGAATATGGTACAACAACAACAACCTAGCTGGTGTGATGTGTGTGGGGGATGAGACATCACTGCTGAGTTCTATAAAGCTAATCCAAAAGCAGTTAACTTTGTGGGAAATGCCAACAGATGGGGCTATCAATGATTTGGGAGCTCATATAACCCGAATTGGAGGAACCACCCTAACTTCTCGTGGGGTGGACGTCAGCAAAACCAGGGGGTCACCTCAGCAGAGACCACAAGAGGGAAATGCTTACTATAATCACCAGATGCAGCAGCCTACAAAGCAGGCTAACCCATATAATATGATAGACAATGAGGTGCTGAGACAAATTCTGGTGAACCAGAATAGGTAAGAGGAAGAGATTCAAAGGAACAAGCAAGGTCTCCAAAACTTGGAGAGCTAGTTGGGGAAGTTGGCAGGTACTGTGAACTCTAGACCTCAAGTGGGCTTGCCAAGTAACACTGACCCCAACCCAAAGAAAATTAATGTAGTTAGCACTAGGAGTGGAATACCCTTGACTGAGTTAGTCCAAAAGAAGAGAGATAGGGCTGAATCAGGCACTGCACACAGTAATGAGGCTGGCGCTCCTAGCCTCACCCCTGAAGAGATAAACCCAGTGTCTAAAGCTCCTTCTCTCTTCCCACAAAAGTTGAAAAAAAGGAGGATGAGTGTTTCGAAAAGTTCATCTGGCTCCTAAAGTAGGTACATATTAACTTACATCTTATTGATGTTTTGTAGGGTATCCCAAAGTATGCCAAATATGTGAAGGACATTGTGTCCAATAAGAGAAAGTTGGCAGAATATGAAACTGTAGCACTCACGAAAGCATGTAGCTCCAAGATTCTCAATAGGTCCCAACTACCAACTAAGTTGAAGGACCCGGGGAGTTTCACTATGCAAGTAATTATTGGGAGCCGTTTGAATGCAAGGGGCTTATGTGATCTGGCGCAAGCATTAATCTCATGCCTAGTTCCATGTTCTTGAAACTGGGGATTGGAAACCCAAAGCCCACCACCATCGTCTTACAGTTGGTTGATCATTTGGTGGCGAGACCAGATGGTGTGATTGAGGATGTCTTAGTCCAAGGGGGATCTCTCATCTTCCCAATGCACTTTTTCATTTGGATTTTGAACCGGACCCAGAGATTTTATTCATTCTTGACCGCCCATTCCTAGCTATAAGTGGGGCATTGATTGATGTACCAGTAGGGAGGCTCACCATGAGAGCCCATGGTAAGATTGAGGTTTTTGATGTCTACAAATCTATGAAGCTTCCTGCGGCATATGAGGACTTGGCAGCCGTCACAGTATTAGATACAACAAATGCAGTAAGCCAGGCGGAAATTGCAGACCTACTAACTAGAGTGTTATTGAATCAAGGATCAGTAGATGACGCAGAAGCGATGGAAATAGAAAATATGTTGAATAGTCACAATGTCAGCATGCTTAACAAAGGATTTGAGCCATTAAACAGGGTGTTGGGACCTTTAATCAAACCCTCAGTTGAAGAAGCACCTCATCTTGAGTTAAAGTCGTTGCCATCACATCTCAGGTATGTGTTTCTCAGTGAAAATGAGACTTTACCTGTAATTTTTTCTATGTCATTGACTGCAGCCTAGGTGGAAGCTGCCCTAGCAGTGCTGAAGAGAAGGAAGAGAGAAATGGGTAAGCAAATATCATACATCCATTGCATTAGCCCAACCCTGTGTATGCACAAGATTCTCATAGAGGCGGGTCACAAGCCAGTGGCCCAACCATAGAGGAGATTGAATCCAATCATGAAGAAGGTAGTAATGAAAGAAGTGATAAAGTAGTTGGATGCAGGGATCATCTTCTCTATCTCCGACAGAAAGTGGGTGAGTCCGGTGCCCAAGAAATGGGGAATGACGGTCGTCACCAATGATAAGAATAAACTGATCCAAATTAGAATGGTGACCGAGTGGCGTATCTGTATGGACTACAGAAAATTGAATGATGCCACCCGAAAGGACCTCTACCTAGTGCCCTTCATTGATCAGATGTTAGATAGCCTTGCTAAACAAGAGTATTACTGCTTCTTGGATGGATACCCGGGGTACAACCAAATCACTATTGCACCCGAGGACCAAGAGAATACTACCTTCACCTCTTCATATGGAACCTATTCTTTCAAATGCATGCCCTTTGAACTATGCAACGCACCAACCACTTTCCAAAGATGATGGTCATATTCCTTGACATGGTGGAGGACGTTGTAGAGGTGTTCATGGATGACTTCTTAGTCTTTGGGCAGTATTTTGAAAGATATCTGCATAATCTGGAGAGGGTGTTAGCGCGATGTGAAGAGATTAACCTTGTTCTTAACTAGGAAAATGTCACATTTTGGTTAAGGAACAGATCGTATTGGGGCACAAGGTGTCCAAACATGGCTTGGAGGTGGACAGGGTGAAAACTAAGGTGATAGAGAAGTTGCCACCACCATTATCAGCAACGGGGGTCCGGAGTTTTCTTGGACATGCGGGTTTCTACTGCAGATTCATTAAGGACTTCTCCGAAATTGCGAAGCCACTGTGTACCCTCCTAGAGAAAGAGGTACCCTATAACATTGATGCTTCTTGTCTGCAGGCCTTTGAGTTTTTCAAAAAGAAGCTGGCTGAGGCTCCAATATTGACAACACCTGATTGGGAGCTCCCGTTCGAGCTCATGTGTGATGCTAGTGACAATGTTGTGGGTGCAGTGTTGGGGCAACACAAAGAGAAGGTGTTGTACCCCATTTTCTATGCCAACAAGACTTTGGATGCAGCACAAAGCAACTATACAGTGACTGAAAAAGAGATGTTGGCATTAGTTTATGCATTTGATAAGCTCATATCATATTTGATGGGCACCAAGGCCATTGTGTTAACCGACCACGCTGTTGTAAAGTACTTATTCAATAAGAAGGACGTGAAGCCCCAACCGATCAGGTGGATCCTATTCCTCCAAGAGTTTGACATTGAGATTAAGGATCATAAGGGGTGCGAGAACCAGATTGTTGATCACCTATCTCGTATGGAGAATAATGCTCACATAGATGAACGAATATAGATAAAGGAAGAATTCCCAAATGAGCAGCTACTGACGTTAGAAGTAGAGAAGCTACCTTTGTACGCAAATATAGAAAACTACCTGGTGAGTGGGGTGTTTCTTTTTGAGGCTAACCATCAATAAAGAAAGTGGCTTTCTCATCACGTGAAAGCTTACATTTGGGATGAGCCGTACCTTTTTAAGCAAGGGGCTGGCCGAAGATAAGAAGTTGTGTGCCTGAGGCAGAGATGCGGAAGATTTTAGATATGTGTCATGCTTCTCCTTATGGAGGCCATCATGGAGGTGAGCGGACAGCCTACAACGTGCTGCAATTAGGCTTCTTCTGGCCCACTCTCTTTTAAGATGTTGTGCATTTTATGAGGGCCTGTGATGCATGCCAAAAGACTGGCACCATCTCCAAGAGACATGAGATGCCCTTGAATAACATCTTGGAGGTGGAGATCTTTGATGTATGGGGGATGGAATTCATGGGTCCATTCCCACCCTCTTTTGGAAATCATTACATCTTGGTTGCAGTTGACTACGTTTCTAAATGGGTGGAAGCGGTAGCTTTACCCAGCAATGACTCCAAGATAGTGACCAAGTTCTAAAGAATCAAATCTTTACAAGGTTTGGAATTCGAGAACCATCATCAGTGACAGAGGTAGACATTTCCTTAATCAAACTGTGAAGAATCTGCTGGCGAAATATGGAGTGCAGCATAAGGTAGCCACAACTTATCACCCACAGACGAGTGGTCAGGTAGAAGTATCCAATAGAGAGGTCAAATAGAACATGCAAAAGACCATAAATGTCATAAGGAAGGATTGCTCTATCAAGTTGGATGAGGCCTTGTGGGCATACAATATGGCATACAAGACACCTATTGACACATCCCCATATCGGCTGGTCTATGGGAAAGTATGTCACCTCCCGGTGGAGCTCAAGCACCAAGTGTATTAGGCTATAAAAAGGCTCATCTTGATCCTAAGCTCGCAAGTAGGAAGAGATTGGAGCAATTGGTGGAGTTGAATGAATTCTGGCTCCAAGCATATGAGAATGTGAAGTTGTATAAGGAGAAGACCAAAAAATGGCATGACCAGCACATCATCCAGCGAAACTTTGAGCCGGGACAATAGGTAATCCTTTTTAACTCCCATTTGAAACTGTTCCCAGGTAAGCTTCGATCGAAGTGGAGTGAACCATATGTCTTGGTTTTCGTGATGCCACACGAAGCGGTGAAGCTGAAGGATGGGGACACGAACCAAATCATTTTTTGAATGGTCAGCGTGTCAAGCACTACTACGGTGAATACACAAGCAATGATGAAGAAACCATTGAGCTAGCCATGAGAATGTGAATGCTGAGTCATGTTGCGACAATAAATCAGGCACTACACGAGAAGCAACCTGTGGTGAGGTAACAATAGTTATTCTTAATTAATGTCAAAACAATTGTAGAACATTAATAGTTTGAACCAACTGCATATTCGCGACAACAACACGTCGTGGACATTGCATATTTTGGTGCAAAAATTTGCATCTTCGATTTATGGCTATCCCTTGGATATTATTTTGTAATCTTTTTGGCTATATTAACTTGTTTCAGTGTTTTGCAGCATATTAAGGTGTTCAGGAATTTTTTTGGGGTCCGTAGCTTAAAATATTATTTTTCGAGCCCTGAAATAGTGGTTATTCGTGCTAGGCACGCGATGCGCCTGTGTCGTGGACCAGCCTCTACTTTTGGGCACTGTTCATACGGCACTGTTCGTGCCAGGTAAGCCGTACAATTTTTTCATACGGCACAGTTCGCGCCCACAACATGTCACTCTTGTGGCGCGGACATGTGCAATTTTTTTCTCAGGTTCCATGTGACCTGACCCCTATTTAAACCTCCCTCCCCATATTTTTTTCTATTCCCTTATTTTTTAATCGACACCCCACCCTTCTCCCTCAAATTTTTCTCTCTTTTACTCTTCCAAATACCTAAAATTTCAAACTAATCCATGTGGCACACCACATCTTTGAAGATCTTCATCTCCCCCTCTTGTATTCTTCAAGCAGGTTAGTGTTCTTCTCTCACTTTTTGCTTGTTCTTGCTTGATTTGGTCATTTGTTTTATTTAACTTGAGATGTGGTTACGTGGGTTAGGTGATTTCGTTGCATATTGTTGTTAGCATAGGTTTGAGTGTTAAGATTTTAGGCCTATTTTCATGGAGGAAGTGATTTTTCGCTTGTTTTTGTTGGGTGAAAACCCTAGGCCATAAATGAGGGGAAATTGGGGGTTTTGGTAATCTTATGTTTAAATGGTTGTCATTGTGAGGCACTGTTGTGGGTTTTGCCAAATTCTAAGTGTGGGGTTGTCTGTTGAAGCATGTTGCCTTATTTTGTTCCCTGCCGTATTGACTTGTGCGCTACTTTCCTCAATTGAGTGGAATGCTCATACTGGTGGGCTGGAACAAGGTAGTAAGTGTTCGTGTTGTCGACATTATTATAATGAAAGCGTGGGGAATGTTGTGTGCAATACATTGTGTCATATGATTTCGGTTAGTTGTTTACTTGTCCGTATTGGATGAGAAGTCTTACTACCCTCTTCACCCCCGTGGCGTTAATCTAAGTGTGGGGTCGGGCATACTTGGGTAATGTAGAGGGACACTATTTATTGCACCTGGGTTGATGAGATCTAATTATTTTTGTAGGTTCCTATGGCTTCCCGTGCACGTATAACAGGTCATGCTAGTGGGGCAGGTTCCTTGAGCAATATGAGAAGAAATAGGGACGTCCTTGCTTTGCCCAGAGCCTCGGAGTACAAGGCCAAACACTATGCAATGGGCTTAAGGCTGTTGGCAAGATAGACACCACTAGTACCGGGCACATAATGAAACTAAGTACTTCTTGGACGTCCTTATTGATGCTGATTCCTTGGCCAGGGACTACCCACAGATATACCAGTACAGTATGGAGTACTACCTGGCATTTTTATTTGATGAGCCGATGCACTACAACCTCAGTGTGGTTCGGGAGTTTTACGCCAATATAAAGAGAGAGGCGTGTACTCATGTGGTGACAGTTAGGGGGTTGGACGTAAACATCACTCCATTGGCAATTAATTGAATCCTGGGCACCATGGATGTTTCCGCGGGTGCCTTCACCGAGCTCCAGCTTCACCCTCCATGCAGGGCCATCCGTCACACTCTCGCCGAGGTGAATTCCACAGCTTATTGGATTTGCCATACTTATAGGGGTTACCATCAGTCCTTCTCGTTTGCCCATATGAACATGGAGGCTCATGTTCGGGTGAAGATTGTGACCTACTCGTTCTTCCCTGTGAAGCACTTCACGGCTGTCACGAGGGACAGTACGTGTTTGGCTTATGCACTAATGACTAGGATGGAGCTCAATTTTGGAGCAATCTTAAAATCAGCAATGTGGAAGGCGCGGGTACACAAGGGGCGCAGGTATGCATTTGATGACCTTATCATTGAGCTTTGTCATCGTGCAGGTGTCCCTACAGAGGATCTTGACTACTGCCCACGCATTGAGGCCCCCTATAATGTCTCTAACATTAAGGGGCTTGAGGAATCTATAGGTTTGGTGCTCAGTACAGCAGAGAGGGGCCACAGGGATGAGCTGATCATGATAAGCATGAACGGGCTCGAGATGCTGCAAGATAGGACAGGTGGTCGCCCATCAACACAGCAGGAGCTTGAGGAGGTAGAGGCCCGATACCCTCTCAATGCCCATGCCAATGCGGCATTGGGCATTAGGCCTTAGTTTTTCAAGCCTATTGAGGATGACGTTCCTATCGACCTTGATAAGGCACGGATTGGTTCCGGCACAGAGGAGGATGAGATCGACAAGGAGGTGCATGTTTCATTTGGGCGTGAGACCATCTTGCCAGGCTTGGAGGAGTAACCACTAGGCTCCCCTACCACAGATTATGTATGGCTAGCACTAAGGGAAATGCTATGTTTAAGTGTGGGGTAGGCATCTTTTGAGTATGCTTTATTTTGTTAATTCAACCTATATTAAGCCTTTTTGTTTCTGGTTTTCTGTTAGACATCATTTTTATTGTTATTCTTCATTATGTCTGTAAATATTAAGTAGGTGATGCTTGAATTCTAGTACACATGTGAATGTTTTAGTTTATGCATCATTTTAGTTATAGTTACTTGTGGTTGTTGAGTATTGTGGTTGAGAAGGTAGAAGTAGTCATATTTGAGTGACGAGGCCCTATGATGGATGGATGACGACCATCCTAAAGGTATTAAGTGAATTGAGTCTCATGTAGAGTGTTGGCAGTTGTATGATCAAGCATTATATGTGGAGCATGTGAATCAAGGTAACTTAATCACTTGGAATCCTACGAAGTTAATACTTGAGTCTGGCACTTCGGGAATGGATGTGTGTAATCATGAATTCATGAGAATGAGGTGATAGTAAGTCTAGTGTGAAACTTATGATGAGAGTGTGCCAAGAGGGGTAAGCTTATCTGTGAGTCTGTATTACAATAGTTGATCAAACTTGCCAGGTATATGAATTAGACTTAGTAGGAATTGAACTTGGAGGAAAGGATCTGCCATTCCTTTCGTAGCCCTAGTAATGTTGCGACCTTTTTATCCACCTAATATAGATAATCCTTAGTCAGTCCTATTGAGCTTTAGCCTTTTCCTTTTATTAGCCACATTTCAAGCCAAACCCGTTCTTAAACCATGCTTGATCCTATTTCCTAAGCACTTTGGCATGATAAGTCAGAGGGAAGGGAGCTTGAATGGACACCCAAAGGATAAGTGGTAGTGTAGTGAATAAAAGAAAAAGCAGAAAATTGTTGGCCCGAACCAATGATGGTCCGCGACCAATGTGCATCGCGGACCCATCGCATAGAGCGACTATTCTGAAAAAAAGAGTTGTGCACACATATAAATACAAACATATGATAGTTTTCTAAAGTTTGTATACTCTATAGCCACATAAAGGGTGTGAGGCAGGGAGGATTAAAAGTAATGGAGTCAAAGAAATATATGTAAGCTATGAGCGCTTGGGAATCGAGCCATGTCAACTATAGCCATAAATGTATCCCACCAGCCTGTAGCCCACATTACAACCAAATAAAAGACCTCTGTGACACTTCGAGTAAGATTATTACTATGTTAAAGTCATACATTAAGGGCAAGCTTATGGAAACCAGAGGCAACATAAGACATCTATTGGGACATTCTTATTTCGTGTTCTATGCTCTTAGTGGTATGCATCGGTTATTCTTCTTGTAAGGGCACATAATCATTTAAGATTGGAAACTAGATGATGTTAACGAAAATTCGACATGATTCCGCAGTGATGCATGAAGGTTAGATGAAAGTTGATGCTGCTAGGGTCCTGGAAGTTATTTCCCCTGGTTCAAATGACTCGGTAATATGATGTCCCATGTACATACTTCCTAGGGAGTGTTATGCATGTGTCTTGATATGCCCGAGGATGGACGAAGCTCTAAGTGTGGGGTGGCGATCATAGGTATATATATATGCCAAACTAGCCAAATACACCCATATATGGGCCAGTTAAAGGGTAGATTATAAAGTCTAGGTGTTTTTAGTGTGACTTTTTTATTTTACTAATCGAGGGCCGAGGGCACCATTTGGTTGTGATTTTGCAGAGTTTGATCATATTTACTATTCCAGAGCCAAACCCGGATCACGAGAGAGAACACAGCCTAGAATGTAAGGGGAAAAATCAGTTCACTCAGCAAAAGTACTCAAGTACACATTGTAGACTTGGGGGAAAGTTGTGTGAGCTGAAAAGAAGAAGAAAAAGGCGCGAAACAGGGAACGAGGCATAGTCTGCATCACAAACTGGTGCAAAAATAGTGCAAACTAGTCCAGTCAGCAAATACGAAAAGTCCTGCTCAAATCATGCTAGTTCGCATTACGGACTTCGAGGTTGCATGGAACAAATTGAGTTACGGGATTTTAAGTTATGTTTTGTCTTAATCTTTAGTTTTTTTTTTCAAGTGAGAATAGGAAAGAAAAACGAGATAGACGATGAGAACTCTTACTAGGGCAAGTTTGGTTAGTATTTATCTTTGTTTTTTTGGTTGTTCATGATTGTTAGATTATTCTTGATGTATGAACCTACTATGAGGGGCTAATTCTTCCATATTCTGGGGTTGTAGCCATAGATAATGTTTTAATTCTTGATTTTCAATATATGAATGGTTTGCCTACTACTCTTATATTATCTAAATCTATACTTCATAGTCTAGCCAACTAGAGGATAAACTCGTTGTTTATTCTGAATTCGAGAGATGTTGGAATAGATAGAACATAATAATATAGGAAGTTTGTTCAACTAGGAGACTACATTGATTCGCATAAAGGAGACTCATGAAACTACCCTTACACCTCGCTTGGTTTATAATACAGGAAGATAACGTTAAAACACTTTTACTTTGGTCTATCTATCCTCGCTCAACGATGTAGTTAGGCAGTCAAATAACGTAGGCTTACAGAGGCGTGGAACCCCATTTATGTAATCTTAACCCTGTGAACCAGTAGGCAGGAGCCCAAACGTATGTGTGAACATTGATATTAAAACAACGCCAATAAGGCTACAATCCCAGAATCGCTCCTAAATTGATAGTTAACAACAAACTAGCCCAGTGTAATAATTGAAGTTAGTGGTTTCATTTCTTTCCACAAACTTCTTCATTATTCCTCCTCAAAACACTCTAAACATAGTAGCTTGGGTTGTTTACCAATTTCTTTTAAATTCTTTTGGTTCGATATCCCGAACACTTAATCAGGGCTACTGTATTACTTGTTTAGACCACATACACTTGTGTGTGCTAGGGAAGCAACAGTTAATACTTGTAATGTACTAAGTATGTGGTGTACAATGCAACAAATAACATAAGCCATAATTAAATAATATGCGTAACCATAATCGATGGATATAGTCTCAATATGATATGAATGATTGATGCTCAGTCAAAACATGCATGAAGAATCATCAAATCATATAACATATCATACATAGATGGGGAACGACTATAACCGACATATAAGACCAAGTGAGCTACCACCTAGAATCTTGATGTTCACTCCACACTGGACAAAGAGTGGTCTACTTTTCCAAGGTAAACCAAACATTTCACCTTATGAGCACTTACCCCACTTTAGAGAATGTCTCACAAATACTTTACAGGAACACCACCCCTTTCGATAATCATAGAGGAAGAGCCTTACAGGAACACAAGACTTTTGGGCCAAACGTGCATCAAGAACTAATGGATCCATTAGCTAATCACAAACCTATGATGACAACATAGTTAAAAGATAATGGTTATCTACCAAGGTCCTCTCGGTGCTAGGTCGCTACCCCAAAGAATGCTCAAATCATCCTTATATTCATAGTGTACAAAGTCTTGTAATATCATAATATTATCATAGAGTAGCTTATCAAAATAAAATCTTCATAATATCAAAGAAAGGGTTTCATATCATTTATAACTTCCGAAACACTCTCATAGCTCATAGCATGCATAATAACTCTTCAAATTTCATAATATTCATAGTTCACATATCTTGCCTTAAGGCTTTCATCAATACAAGAATCTTGGAACATAACACTAGTTAAACATGGTGGGTACAGATATATGTTCAAAATCATGCAAAATAAAGATTTTAGGACATGAGAAGAGTAAATAAGGCCTTTTTAAAATCATTTAACATAACCCACCATCACAATGTAAAGCTTAGTTAGGGCTTTCTTAACCCTCATAAAAATCCATAAATTTCACATGGAATTTCAATTCAATACAATATATAAAGGTAGAATGCCATAAAGTACTTCATAATATCATCATATAAAAGATTTCATAAAACTTTCATAAATTTCCAAGACTAGAAAATAGAAGAGGAAAAGAAATGATAGAGCTTTGTGGAGGAAAGGTCTTCATAAATCAAACCCACATACCTTGGTGTGATTAGAGATGGAAATCTTGTTTAAGAATAAAGAGAATCCAAAATCCTAGCTTGGACTCCTTGAAGGCCTTGAGAAACTTGAGAGTTTTTAAAAGGAGTTAGACTTAGGTTATTTTTTAAAAATGAATTGGAATAAAGTTGTTTAGGGTTGTATAGGGCTGAAAAGGTCTTAATTCGTGGCTTAATTGACATAACATAAGCTTGGGTTGTATAGGGCTGAAAAGGTCTTAATTCGTTGCTTAATTGACATAACATAAGCTTAGAATATTTAGAACTAACAAAATTGTCCCTTCTTAAAAGCTGCGGAATAGGACCTTGAGACCCCAATTACGGGACGTAGTCCAGTCCATGGGCCGAATAGGGGTCTCTTCTTGGTAACACACATTTTGGACTTCTTTGAAACTCAAACCACAACTCCAACGATGGCTTGTAAAACAATCAATGAGTCGTGCTGCTAACTTGTACTCAAAACTTAAGAAAACTATTTTTTCCACCAACTCCATCCTCCATTTCATAGGCATAAGCTATGGCCCATGGAACAACCAACGACCTATCATCCCCTTCTTACATTAGGGTCCCTTCAAACTTGAGCTACTAGAATTTCACACTCAGAAGCCACTAACCAATGCATGACTTGTACATCATTGTACAACCTGTAAACCTTTTCGTAAATCCTACTTACACTTAAAAAAATTCCAAATTTCATTTCTTAGGAACTTTTACACCTTCAAACGTACGCGACCTTACATTTAAATTCTTTTTTATGCCTTACATTTAAATTCATTTTATTTATGTTCGATACCCATGAATGCTTGATGAATACTAAGAGGCTTGGGTAAGGTGCCTTTGGGTTCCTTACTCGTCGTGTTATGACTAGTCCCTAGGCTATGGTCATGACAGATTTGGTATTATAGAATGATACATTGAAATTGTTCTGAGATGTCCAACATATAGTGTTGAATAAGGTCTTGTTTAAGATTGTGAAGCGTGCCACTATTATGAATGAGAGACTATAAGGTATTGAGGAAACATTCCCTTCTTTTTTTAATCATGTCGTGCCTCAGATTTGTCTTAAGATTTCCTCTATCTAACAACTTATTCTTTGCAATTTTCTAGATCATGCAACCATAAAGAGTTCCTCCACCAAGGGACGTGAATGAGGACCAAGTTCCTCCCTTTCCCCAAGAAGAGGTAGTTTCTCATATGGAGTTCCAGGTCACTTTCACCATGTTGGCTTAAGCCACGACCAACAAAACCAACCAGGAGGTTGTCCTTACATCTCAAGCACATACCCAGCCAATAGAATCTTGGACCTTATGAGGATGAACCCGTCTGAGTACTATAGCTCTAAGATAGATAAGGACTCGATGGAATTCATTGATGAGGCCTATCAAATTGTGCCATTATGGGGGTACTTACAAATGAAAAGTCCAAGCTTGTGACATATCAAATCAAGGGTGTCACAAAAGTATGGTATGAATAGCGAGTAGAGGAGAGGGGTGATAAAGTAGGACTAATCTTATGGACGTGTTCAAGGGCGCCTTATGGACTGGTTCTGTCCATTGGAATTGGGGGAGGCCAAAGTCCAAGAGTTTATCAATCTTCTAAAAGGAAACATGAGTGTAAGAGAATACTCTCTTAAAATCACTAGTCTATCAAATTATATACCATTCATGATTGCGATCTAAGAATAAGGATAAGCTAGTTTATTTTTGAATATAAGAGTTGAAGTCCAAGGAATACAAGATTGCCACGCTAGTGAAAAAGATGGATATCTTTTGCTTCATGCCCTGTCACGCCTCCAAAGGGTACCCTTGGCGTGGCCGGTAAAGAGAGACTATTGCTAATCCCCAAGCGAACCACTTAGCCTTATCACATTCATCCAATCAAATAACTCTACTGAACAGCGCAAATAAAAGTAAGTAAATGGGCACATCTCATCTAAAGTCTCAAAGTGTATAGATAAATAAAGGCTAGTAGAAAGGAACTAGCTCACAATCTCAACATCGACATTCAACCATCGTCTATGAAGCCTCTATCAATAATCATGTGGTGCCAATGACAGACCCACGGCTATCCAATTCAAAATAAAAGAAATAGTACAATCTACCTCTCAAGCATGATGAAATAAAAGTAGTGGATCCTCCAGAATAGGGAAGGCTCACCAATTAGCTGCAAATCTCAGATCTTCAATGGAATGCATGTTGACGATCTCCGATACCTTCCCCTGCATCATAAAATGATGCAGTCCAAAAAGGACATCAGTACTTAGAATGTACTGGTATATGAAGTAGCTGAGTGAAAAAAAACAGGTAGAATATTATCGAAGCAACATCCAAAAATAATTATCAATGTACATCAAATCATCAAATGTATATCTATGCAAGAATAAAGAGTTAACAAGTGACCCGTCAGCAAGTCAAACTCATCAATCATCTTAGACTCATATCAAAGAGTTCACCTCCTCTCATCTCATCTAATCTCAGAGGATCTCACCTCCTGTCATCTCATCTCATCTCAACTCAGAGTACACAAGGTAGGAAATTTATGGGAGTTTCCTTATCCGACAACAATCACTTGTGAGCTAGTGAATGTACAACAATCTCGTTGATGTTGTCACAACCGTTCCAAACTTTCTAGGTGGGGAACGATTAAAACCATATCGGTTCACCCAATATGGAGTCAGTACTTAACAGGTCCGCTATTGCTTTCAGGGACTGTTACTCAAGAGGGAACCATAATATATATGTGATATTTCTAAGGTCTCACTTACGTTTGGTGACGTAGTTTGATAAATTCATGTCGGACTAACTCTCACTCTTTCGGTGCTCAATACCTTTCCCATGACTTAATGCCCATAAAACCTCCATCTCAATAAATCTTATAGGGACTCAAACCCTGTCATCGATCAATATCTGATAGAGACTCGAACCCTGTTGTCATTCAACTCATAGGGACTCTAAACCTTTCATCAATCAATCTCATCCATGACTCAAGATTAGAACAGTCATTAGGAATCAATCAAACAGACTCATCGGTAGATTCATTTAGAGAGATTCCTAAAGCAATCAAATTCTATCAGCTCATCGTCATTCTCTCATCACAATAAACAATCTCAACTCAAGACTCTAGACTCAATTCTCAAGTTCATTATGCATGCTTTTCAAATTAGTCATAAAAGGTCATGAAAATTCTCAAGAAAATGTTCAATTCAGGAAAACAAAAAGTATGATGATCATCAACATAGTAAAACATGTAATTTCAAATAAAATTTTAAAAAAATCCATCGAGGGTTCATGTATGTAGACTCTTGAACTATCAACTCATCTATGACCATCTATGGGGCACATGAGAAAACAACCCCACGCTTTTAGTTTTAGCCTTACATACTTGGAATGAAATTATCAATTAATCACGTCGAGGATATCCTCTTGAATTGCTCAACCTCAAGCTTTTTTCCTCTTTCCTCGAGCCCTAGCCTTGTTAGATTATTGGAATAGGACTTAGAATGGGGCTTTTAGACCCTTTTTACGTCAAAACGACCTAATTAGATCGTGTATATAGTTTAGGAGGGATTGGGAATAGACCGGAATACCCCTCATAAAATTTAGAAATTTTTAGCTCGGAAAAGATATAATCCACGACGCGGACTGGTCGCGTATTGTGTATTTTCAGAAAAAGTTTTTGAACGAATTTTCTCAATCTCGTCAAGTATTTTTTTAAAAAATATAAGTGCTGGTCTGTGATGGAGGCGCGACGCACTCTTGTCGTGCATCAACACTGTTTTTGCGCTTCAGTCGAAAACTTATCATTTGATCGGGTTGCTCTAAAAATCGACTAAGACCATTTTCTCACTCAATTTTTCATGCTGATCACAAATCCAGCCTTGGATTTTCATACGAGCATTGGAAGACGCATTATGTGCATACCCTTACTCTAGAAGTATTTTGGTAATTTTACCGGGCATTACATCATCTCCCCCTTGGGATAATTGGTCCTCGAATGATGAGTATAGGTGGATATCAAGGCACGAATAGACTCAAAACGCGTCTCAACACTCAACTCAATCAATAAAACTCTCGACTCTTCCTCGACCTCAATCAATACTACTCAGACTTAAGAATAGAAAGTCACATCAAGAATAGATCAATCAATTTAGTGAAAGGTACGGAATTTACCTTCAACACTCTCATCATTTGGCACAAATAGGTGTGGATATTTGGCCTCCAACTCTTCCTCAGCTCTCCATGTGGCTTCCTCAATGAATTGATTTCTCCATAGGACTTTGACTGAGGCTATCACTTTGTTCCTCAACTTACGAATATGACGATCAAGGATTTAAATCAGAACTTCTTCGTAAGATAGGCTATATTTCTTTCTAATGCTATCAACAAAGATCACCAAGGCGGGATCTCCCAAGAATTTCTTCAGCTCGACACATGAAATACCGGATGGACTCCATCTAACTCGGAAGCCAACTCTAACTCATAATCAACCTTCCCAATCCTCTTCACAATCTAATGTGGTCCAACATAGCATGGAATTAACTTCCCCTTCTTCCCAAATCTTAGGACACCTTTCATAGGTGACAATTTCAAATACACACAATCATCTACCTCGAACTCTATATCTCTTCTTCTTACATTGGTATAAGATTTTTGGCGACTCTGGATGGTCTTTAATCTCTCTCTGATGTCCTTGACCTTCTCCATCAATTAGAGGACAAGATCAAGCCCAATCAACTCTACTTCTCCTACTTTAAACCACCAAATCGGTGATCTACAACTCCTCCCATACAAGGCTTTGTAGGGAGCTATTTGAATGTTTACATGATAACTATTGTTATATGCAAATTTAATCAATGGTAGGTGATCATCCTGATTCCCCTTGAAATCAAGAACACAAGCTCTCAACATATCCACCAATGTTCAAATTGTACACTCTGCCTGACCATCTGTTTGTGGATGAAAGGTTGTGCTCAGGTTCACCTTAGTACCCAATCCTTTTTGGAACGATCTCCAACATTAGGAGGTAAATTGAGCTCCTTTTTTGAGATAATGGACAAGGGAACTCCATGAAACCTCACAATCTCGTGGATGTACAACTTGGCATACTCCTCCGTAGTGTTAGTTGTCTTAACTGCAAAGAAGTGAGCCGATTTAGTCATCCTATCTACAATCACCCATATCGAATCACGTTGCTTTTGAAACCTTGGTAGACCAGTGATAAAGTCCATATTGATCATCTCCCACTTCCATTCTGGAATCTAATATATGAGATAAATTTCCTTTAGGTGCAACAGAATCACCCTTCCACTCTAGAGTCGACTCATTTGGAATTGGAATTTAACGGTTCGGGATCTACAATCAACGGAAGCATAACAGGCATGAAGCTAATCCATGCCAAGAATCAAATCATATCAACTATCTCCAACTCAACCAAATCAACAAAAGTATCCTTATGATGGATGAACACTACATAAGCGTTGTGGATTCTCTCAACTTGACTAGACTCACCTACTAGAGTAGAAACATCAAAGGGTTCAAGAAGACTCTCAGGGATTCTATCAAATCTATTAGCCACATGAGGACATACAAACGATAATGTGGCCCCCGGATCCATCAAAACATAATAATCAAAAGTAAAGACTCGAATCATACCTGTCACGACATTTGGGGAGTTCTCGTGATCTTGGAGACTACCCATGGAATATAAGCGGTTTGTGTTCTGCCTGGACCTGACGTAGTACCCCTATGGTTTCCTCTAACTGGTTGGCTAGTATAATAGATTGAGCCCGGTCAACCCATATAGAAAATCTCTCTGGTAGTGACCCGCTTGGCCACATTTGTAGAATACATCATTCCCATCAAGACATCTCCCCAAGTACATTCTGCCACAATTATCACATGGTGGCTTACCTTGTAAACCTTGAGCCAGACTAGCTTGCGACCGAGGTCCATGATCTCTGAGACATCTGATCATACCTGCCTCTAGGTACAAGTGCACTAGCATCTGATGGTGCTAGAAATTGGTTCCCATTGCCTTTCCTTCCAACCTTATGGGTGGATGTCTTATCTTTCTTATGCTTGAACTCTTCCTTGTCATGTTGTCTCTCATCGTTAGCTTGTTGCACAAATGTCATTAATCGCTCGATGTCCATATCACTCACAAGCATTGTTCCTCTACCATCTCTCATTGGTCCTCTATTCAACCCATCAACATACATCCCCAGCCTTCCCCTCATGTTAGCAACCATGTTTAGAGCATAGTGACATAGTTGCGTGAACTTCAATCCATACTCTTACACAGTCATAGAGCCCTGTTTTAGATTCAGGAAGTCTCTCACCTTAGCTTCCTTTCTCTCTCTTGGGAAGAAGAATCCCAAGAAGGCTTCCCAAAACACCGCTCAAGTCAATATGGAGCATCATTCCCTCTCCCTTTCTTCTATTGGTCGAACCACAGCCTGGTGACACCCTTGAGTTGGAAAGTAGCCAATTCGACCCTATCAACATCAGCCACATGCATCACTTGGAACAACTTCTCAAGTTTCTCCACATAGTTCTCAGGATCTTCAGTAGATCCCGTGAACTCAGGCGAATTCATCCTACAAAATTTCCAGACTCTGGAGGTGTCATGAGCATCGTGTCTACTAGCTCCTTGTCTCACGGCAGGTGTTGTGGCAGCCTGGGTTAGAGCTTGAATATCCCGGCGTAGCTCAACATTGGAGACCTCATCTTAAGGGGGTTGCTCAACAGGGACAACTTGGTTCGTAGGTTCCTCGTGTATTTGCGGCTTAGGTGGGTTAACAGCTTGCCTGGAAACATGTCCCCTTCCTCCTCTTCTAGGAGGCATGTTATCAGTTCTGCACGTGTAGAGCATGAATTATACAAGAGCTTTCATAGAGTTTAACACCATCACACGAATTGGAATAAGAAGAAAAGTGTAACAATTCCTAATGTCCTATAGCCTCCTGCGTATGAAATATGGTTGACAACACCCTTAAACAAGACTCAACTAGACACGGTTTCATAGACTCCCGAAGACACTTGAACTCTATGCTCTGATACCAAGTTTGTCACACCCCGAGAGGGTATCCTTGGCTATGCCGGCACCTAGAGACTATTGCTAGTCCACAAGCGAACTACTTAGCCTTATCACATTTATTCAATCAAATAACTCTAGTGAACATCAGAAATAAAAGTAAGTAAATGGGCACATCACATCTAAAGTCTCAAAGTGTAAAGATAATAATAAAGTCTAGTAGAAAGGAACTAGCTCACAATCTCAAAATCAATGTTCAACCATTGTCCATAAAGCCTCTATCACTAATCACGTGGTGTCAATGACGGACCCATGGCTATCCAAATCAAAATAAAAGAAATAGTCCAATCTAACTCTAAAGCATGATGAAATAAAAGTAGTTGATCCTCTGGATTAGGGGAGGCTCACCAATTAGCTTCGAATCTCAGATCTTCAATGGATCGCCTCTTGATGATCTCTTGTACCTGCCCCTACATCATAAATTGATGCAGTCCAAAAGGGACATCAGTACTCGGAATGTGCTGGTATGTAAAATAGCTGAGTAAAAAAAGAAACAGGTAGAATAATATGGAAGCAACATCAACTCAAAATAATAATCAATTTACATCAAATCGTCAAATGTCTATCTATACAAGAATAAAGAGTAGAGAAGTGACCCATCAGCAACTCAAACTCATCAATCATCTCAGACTCATCTCAAGGAGCTCACATTCCTCATCTCATCTCATCTCAGAGGAGCTCACCTCCTCTCGTCTCAACTCAGAGTCCACAAGGTAGGAAATTATGGGAGTTTATCTTATTCGACAACAATCACTTATGAGCTAGTGAATGTACAACAATCTCGCTGATTCTTCCAAAACTATTCCAAACATACCAGGTAGGAACGATCGAAACTATATTGGCTCACCCAATATGGAGTCAGTACTCAACAAGTCCGCTATTGCTTTCAGGAACTGTTACTTACAAGGGAACTATAATATATATGTGATGGTTCTAAGCCTCACCTACATTTGGAGACGTAGTTTGACGAGTTCAAGTCAGACTAACTCTCACTCTTTCAGTGCTCGATACTCCTCCCATGACTCAATACTCTTAAAACCTCCATCTCAGCCAATCTTATAGGGACTTGAACCCGTCATCGATCATATCTGATAGGGACTTGAACCCTGTTGTAATTTAACTCATAGGGACTCCAACCCTTTCATCAATCAATCTCATTTATGACTCAAGATTAGAATAGTCATTAGGAATCAATCAAACAAACACATCGGTAGACTTCATTTAGAGAGACTCGTAAGGCAATTAAATTCTATCAGCTCATCGCCATTCTCTCGTTACAATCAACAATCTCAACTCAACACTCTAGAGTCAATTCTCAAGTTCATTATTCATGCTTTTCAAATTAGTCATGTAGGGTTATGCAAATGTTCATGAAAATGTTCAATTCAATAAAACAAATAGTATGATGATCATCAACATAGAAAAACATGCAATTTCAAATAAAATTTTGTGAAAAACCATCGAGGGTTCATGTATGTAGACTCTTGAACCATCAACTCATCTATAACCATCTATGGGGTATATGAGAGAACAACCCCATGCTTTTAGTTTTATCCTTACATACCTGGAATGAAGTTATCAATTAATTAGTCAAGGATCTCCTCTCGAATTACTCAACCTCAAGCTCTTTTCCTTTTTACTCAAGCCCTAGCCTTGTTAGATTATTGAAATAGGACTTAGAATGGGGGTTTTAGATCCTTTTTACATCAATATGACTTAATTAGATCGTGTATAGAGTTTAGGAGAGGTTGATAATAGACCGAAATGCCCCTCATAAAATTTAGAAATTTTTAGCTCGGATAAGACCTAGTCCGCGATGCAGAATGATCGCGTACTATGTATTTTCAGAAAAAGTTTTTGAACAAATTTTCTTAATCCCATCGAAAATTTTCAAAAATTATAAGTGTTAGCTTGCGATGGAGGCGCGACGCGTATTAGCACTGTTATTGCGCTTCAGATCGAAAAATTATTTTTTGATCGAGTCGCTCTAAAAATCGACCGAGATCATTTTCTCACTCAATTTTTTGTGTTGATCATAAATACAACCTCGGATTCTACATACGAGCATTGGAACATGTGTTACCTACATACCCTTACTCTAGGGGTATTTTAATAATTTTACCAAGTGTTACATGACCCGCACAGAACAAATCAAGGATCAAAAGTTGAGGGAGCGTGCTAAGGAGTCCAGGAGGGCTCGAATTGCGGGTGGCGGATTCTCCCACCAAAGATTTGATGTACATGGCAAGTGTCATAGTCACCAAAGGAAAGCAGGACAATGTTCAACCTATGTTCCTCCAAGGTTCTACAAGGACAATGGGGTTAAACACCAAGCCACAAGAAGGTCTGGTTGTTCAAGTTTCTCCAAATTACAAGAAGTCTTGAAGTCTCCTCAAAGGAGAATGTCTAGCCGATTCTATTCCGTGATTCAAGTTTAGCAAAACTGGTCATCCAAATAAGGAATGTAGAGATGGTGGTGTTAGGCCTCAAGGCCATAGGGTCCAAGGTGGCCAAGTTCAAGGAGGTGCTCAATGAACCAAGCAATTTTATGCCTTGCACACCGGACAAGAAGTGAAAGAGACTCTGGATGTTGTTATTGGTGTGCTGAATGTTTTCAATTTTAATGTGTATGTATTGCTAGATCTGGGAGCCAACCTCTGTTTTTGTAACACCTTTTCTTAGAAATAGATTCAATCTATGTCTCAAGGTCTTATTTGTTCCCTTTAAAGTTTGTACTCATGTGGGTGAGTCGATTGTGTCTAGGAGAGTTAATAGAGGTTGCTCTACATCCATCTTGCACAAAGTTGTCCCTTGTAATCTTGTAGAACTCACCATAATAGATTTTGATGCCATTTTTGGGATAGGTTGATTGCATGCTTCCTATGCTTTCCATAGATTATTAAACAAGTCAAGTCAAGTTCTAATTCCCAAATGAGCCCATTATTTAGTGGAAGGATAGTAACTCGGTGTGTAAGGGTTGATTTGTTTCCTATCTTAAAGCCCATAAGATGATTTTTAAGGGATGTGTCTATCACATAGTGAGGATTAGAGATATCACTTCTGAAGTTTCATCTCTTGGGTTAGTTCCAATTTTCAATGAGTTTCCTAATATATTTCTTGACGATTTTCCTAGTCTTCCTCCCAAAAGGGAAATAGGTTTTGACATAGATCTCTTTCTGAATACTAAACCCATCTATGTTCTTCCTTATCAAATGAAGTTGGTGGATTTAAAGGAGTTGAAGGAGCCACTAAAGGATTTGCTGGAGAAGGGTTTTATTAGACAAATTAGGTATCCGTGGTGTGCTCTGGTGTTTTTGTGAGGAAGAAAGATGAGTCATTTCAGATGTGTGTATACTATCAACAATTGAATAAGGTGACCATAAAGAAAAAATATCTACTTACGAGGATAAATGACTTCTTTAACCAAATGCAAGGGGCTACATATTTCTCAAAGATTGATCTTGGGTATGGATATCATCAACCATGGGCAAGGGAGTGTGATATTCCCAAGATGGCTTTTCAGACAAGGTATGGTCATTTCAAATTTGTGGTGATGTCGATTGCTTTGATGATTCCATCGATGATATCTATGGATCTATTGAATAGGGTGTTCAAGACTTGCCTTTATGAATTTCTGGTTGTCATCAAGATAGAATTTTGGTATATTCTCAAAGCAAGGAAGAGCATATGAACCACTTGAGGATTGTGCTTCAAACTTTGAGGAAGAGGCAATTGTTTGCCAAGTTTAGCAAGCATGATTTTTGGTTGGAAGAAGTGACATTTCTTGGGCATGTGGTATCTAGTAAGTGAATTAAGGTCGATCCTAAGAAGATGGAGGTAGTGAAGAATTGGCCTAGACCATTGACTTCTTTGAATATTAGGAGCTTTTTGGTTTTATCTTATATCATAGGAGGTCTTTTGAAGGGTTCTCTTCTATATCATCACCATTGAAAAAATTGACTTAAAGAAAACAAAGTTCGCATGGACGGATGAGTTTGAAAAAAAATTCTAAACCGTGAAATATTAACTAACTTTGGCTCCAATGTTGACCTTTCCAGAAGGTATCGAAGGGTTTGTGGTATATTATGATGCTTCACAGGTTGGTTTGACGTGTGTGTTGATACATCATGGAAAGGTGATTCCCCAATTCAAGAAAATTGAAGGTGCATGAAAAGAACTATTCAACTCATGGTCTCAAACTTGCTAAGGTTGTCCAAAGGTTCGAATATCAATCTCATTAAGATCATCGATCTCATACTAAATCCCATCAATGAATAAGCAAGGATTTTCCAATAGAAAAATTTTCATGCAATAGAGATCACAATTTTGTCCAGTTAAGCAAGCCCTGCCCGCTAGCTTTCACCTTGACAAAAAAGGTGATCTCCTAGCGTAAAAATTTGCTTTATTAAATAAGATGGAGCGAGGAGCTTTAGAGGGAAACAAAAGGGGAGCAAACTTTAATTGAAGTAGGGGCAGAGCTCCTCTCCATACAGTTAAGTGACTTTCATCTACCACTTTCTTTCAGAACAGAACCATTACTTGCGACTAGCATACAATTTTGTCATACGGGCGAAGAAGATGAGTTTATGGTACTTGTGGTATTGGACAAGTTTAGGGAACCAATAAGAAGCATTTACGAGCCTATCAAATAAATTATAGGTTTTCCTTTTCATGGGATAAGGGATAAATATGTTTTTCATCTATATCTATTTTTTATTCAGCTGTCATTTTTATGTCAAGTGAAGCATTCAATTTCATATTTACCTGTTTTGGGTTAAGGAGAAATCATTTTTGAACCCTAGTTTTGGAGTTTTCTCGAAAAACCTTGATTCTGCTCACCATTGTCGCACCCTTCTACATCTTGAGTCTTAAGAATTGGGTATCTTAGCCCCTGTGGTCTTTCACTATCTTCCTTTTGATTTGTTTATATCTTTTGATCCGATCTATTGCTATTCCCATAGTCCCTTAGTCTTGTACCGACTGTCGAACCTTTGAACTAGAAAACATCCCTTTGAAAAGTAGGATTTCTTAAATAAATCAAGGAGAGGCATCTTTCTATATTCAATTGAGCTCATAGTTGCTAAGAGGAAGTAAAGCTTATTTCATCATTTTCAATGGAAATTAAACTTAAATGAAGTTAAGTCGCTAGTCACTCCTAAATTAGGGGTGGCAAAATTAAACCCAACCCGTTCCATCTGCCAACGCAACCCCGTTGAAATTTGCGCGGACTAATAACCCGCCCATTTATTAGCTCAACCCAACCCATTTCAACCTGTTTAAGATTGGGTATATGTTCAGCCCGAATCAACTCGAGAGAGATCTTGTTGAAATATTTTTAAACACTTTTTCTAATTCGATATGTTTTATATAGCCAAAATAAAGAAAAACACAAGTTAGTAAAGTACTAAAATATTGAAAAAGAACAAATAAAGTAAGTAAAATTTAATAAAAGTTGGGTCGGGTTGGGTCTTGACCCGCTCTATAACCCACTACTCAACCTATTTTGGCTAAACTCATTTTGATCTAAGCACATTTGGATTGGATTGGATCTAGACCCATTTATTGTCTTGACCCATTATAACCCGCTAAAATTTTTATCCTGCTCGCCCAATTGTCATCTCTATCCTAAATCTAGCTTGTATGTCTCTTGGGACCACAATAAATAAGGGAAAGTCAATTGTTGCCTTTAAAAGGGCCAAGATACCACCTAAACCATTTAAATGTGTTATTCCCAAGGAAGCTAGTATTGCAATAGGGAATTCATCTCTTTGCCACTTTCAAATTAATCTCACTAGCCTCTTATCCATTTACATTAAGAGACATCAGAGGAGCAAATTACTAGAGAAACTGACATTGTGCTTTGGGATAGTCAAACTCGAAATAAAAGACTCGGCTTATACTTTTAGCGAGCAACCAAACCTCTCTTCTATACTTGAGGAGTTATGTTAGTTCTTAAGAATGTTTTTTTTTAGGTGAATCGCGATTTCTATTCCTAGCTTATCAGGAAAGGTTTGTCCCAATTTCCTTACTTGTTAAAGTAAACAAGTCAATTCTCTTACTTGTTCTCGTGAGCTATTTCCTTTTCATACTTTAGTAAGTAAGAAGATCGAAAGTACGAAAAGAAATGTCATAGTGTGAGTTAAGCTAAGTTGTGAGAATGGTTGACCGCAATGTCATTTGCTTGCTTTTTACACACTTGCCAACAAGCTCTGCTTTACCAGTCAATCTCATAATTAGGTAGACTTATACCATTACGCTCACCTACAGAATCTTAGCTTGAGGCTATCTTTATACAACTTCATTACTCTTTAGGAGGCATCTGTTCACTTTCCTAATAAATTTTGAAACTTATTCTTATTAATACTCTTAAGTACTTCCTCAGTGATTGTTCATCTTCTTCATTATCTATTTTTGGTGCCCATTTAAAACAATATTCTCTTTGGGATCTGTCCTCAAGTTTGTTTTGGCTTTATATATTTTGAGGTTTCTATGCGTCTTTTAAATTGCTATGCTACTTGCTTATTTAACCTATTATTTATATACTACCTATGATTTTTTTAATGGAATTTTATGAGTTTCAGTTCCTTGAAAATGCTTCTTTTTATTGTGCAAAGGAGGAGAAATCTATACAAATTAAGATTAGATTTTAGAAAAAAAAAGGAGCACACAAACGGGAGGAGCTTCACACAACTTGAAAAGAGAAGTCACTCTAAAATGTTAGTCTCTTTATTTCTTTATTAATTGTCATCATTAAAAAATAGGGAGATTGTTAGTCCTATATGATTCATATTAGTTTTAACAATGACAATCAATTCAAAATGTCTCCACAGAAAGAAAAAACATGCAAGATACAAGGATGGGTTCAAAAGAATGAGAAGCACTCCAGATACAAGTGTGATTTTAAAGGAAAGAAGATATAGGTCAGAATAAATTAAAATAACTAGAATTCAGTGAGGAACGTAAATAATGGATCAATCAAGTCAGTTGAAGATTACTTCTTTAAATCAGACAGATAAATCACAAGAAAATCAAGAAAGAGGTCATTCAGATTTTACTAGGAAATCCACAAATTGTGATTAGATGAGAAAAGTATTGAATCAAGACATAAGAAAGAAAATATTACAACGAAAAAGAAAAAGAAAATCTGCGAGAATATCAAATTAGAATATCAAAAAATGAAGAGACTTTTTTCATGCATGAATATATTTTATATGGACATGCAATCTACAATCAATTTCAATCAAGAAATCCTTCATTGAATGAAGAACCCTTGGCTTTTCCTTTTAGAGCAAAGAGTCATCTTTAAGAACAAGCCTTAGCATTAGGAAAAGTCTGTATACTTCACTTGAACTTATGTAATATCTTTCTTTTATCTTTCACAAAATATGGTTCTCTCTCAGTCTATAATTGTAAGGAAAGAAACAAAAAGATGAGATAAGTGTGAGATATACAGGTAGAGATTGTGTCGAGGAAGTATATCTGATAGAGGTCAAGAATCACAAACATTGTACTCACAAGTCTATAAGAAGCTCTAAAGGAAGCTCGGGAACTAGGTTAGGCACCACATCGACCATCTAAATCAGTATAAAAAATCCTGTCTCATTTACTTTCATGCCTTGTATTCACTTATCATTTGTTATATCAACCCGCAGGAAAGTTGACTTCTTTCCTTGAGTAGGCCACTAAAGAGAAGTTTTTAATTCAACTTTAGATAACAACAGTAAAGTCATCCATAAATACCAACAACTAGAATAAGGAAGAAAAGGTCTTGTGTGTTGTTTTAAATATATACTTCCTTTGTTTAAAAAAGAATGATCTACTTTTTTTTAGTCTGTTTTTAAATGAATGATTTCTTTCTCTTTTTGGCAACATCTTAATTTCAACTTTCCACGTGGCATACCTAGGGCCACAAAATCAAAAGGCATTTTGATACCTTTGACATAATTTTATTTTAGAACAAATAAAAATGTCTTTTTTATTTTCGTGATGAGTCAAACTAAATCATTCTTTTTTAAATGGAAAAAAAAATAGACTCCATTTGAATTCTTCGTGACAAATAAAATTAAGTCATTCTTTTTTAAACAAAAGGAGTATATATATTTAATTTGAATTCATGTGCTGTTCCTGTAATCCAAATTTTCTGTACTCTACTTTCCCTTTGAGTATCGCAAAAAATAAAATGTAGAAAGGGAAAGATGGAAAGGGGAAGTTGGTTGATGAATATTGTAGGGTTGTTCCTTAAGTTATTCGAGACAATATGATTTATATGGTTTCTTTTTTATTTGCTTTAGACTCGTAAATTGGATCCTTATCATGATATACACATGATTACTTCAATTCTAAATCTTGTTTCTTCTTCACCTATATATCATTTGCTCTTCCATGTTACCACTGTATTATGAAAATTCAAAATTATATCTTTCATTTTTTTTTTTTTTGTAATTGAATTTCATGTTCATCTAAATTACTAAAAGACTTAATAATATGGATATCTAATTATTAATGTTAAAGTAACTCTCTAGGAAACGAAACAATGAAGCGAATAGCTGGAAATGTTCATTGACAATTCGTGTATCTGAAAATTTGAATTGCATATAAAATTTTTATTTACCCATAAATTTTGTTATTATAACATAAAAAAGTTATTAGTTAAAAAAAATATTTTTATTAGCTTAATTAATTGATATTATACAAAATATTAAACACAACAGGAGCTAGTTTGTGGTCAGAGAATCCAATTGACTCCCTTCTATCGATAAATCATATTAAATAAATTTGGATATAAAATCTCGAATCTCAAAGGTTACATAAGAGAAAATTCTAGTTCAAAGGCAAAAGTTATACAAAAACGACTTTAGGTCACGGATCATTAAATTTTAGATTTAAGGTTCTAGTATTTGTTTCAATCCACTTGAATGGATTTCTAGTCCTAACTCTATTTTGAGTTGGTTGAAGTAAGTTATGACATAGTATTATTCATCCAAATTAAGCCGTTTATTTTCATCCAAGTAAATATTGAGAAGATCAATGCAAACTATTTATAAATGGAAAAATTACATCATACAATAAATTAAGTTCCTATATTATTTGAAATTGTAATGGCTTAATTTATTTTAATATAAAAATGTACAGATAGTTTGACATTTTTTTAATAGAATTTCGAGTTAGTGACCCATTTTATTGCACCTCGAAGAAAAGTTGGGCTATAAATGGCCCAATACAATTGGTACGTCCGCGGAATTTGAAAGGTCGGCCTATACACCGACCTAACATAATATAAAGACAAAACCTAGCTAGTTTCCTAACTTTGGCTCTTCCTCTTCTCTTGTACTGTCGTCTCTAACCTTTCAGTGGGAGCCAACCAAGAAATTCTTCTTCCTTCGCTTTTGAGTATCTAACTACCTTCATATTGCGTCTATATGATCCTTCTCATCAGCTATCAAAGGTGAGTGTCTTCCCTTCTTCTTTAGGTGCATTTCATATGAGCTAAGACCTGACCCTACGTTGTTAAAAACTAGACTGACAAATGTTATTAATGTAACTAACACATTATGTAGAGGGAACATATATTATCAATAAATCTCATAACAATTCTTTAACTGAATAGAGTAGTAAGCTTTTCATGTAGTTTAATTTGAAATATCCATCTTCTAGTTTTGCAGAAGGCATACTAACATACTTTTAACAGGGCAAATATTACTTTCTCTCTTCATCTTTACTTATTTATACTTGGGAATTCGCTCTTGAGAAAATCTACTTCTCCTGCCCTACCCTCTGTGCTCTAGAGTAACAGATGGAACTTGACAACCCAGTAGATCTTAGTGGCATGCCATAGAAGGTGAAGATAAACCAAGATGCAATCTCAATTGCTAGCTTAATACCTTCACCAGACTTTATCTGCTAATTGATTGCAGAAGCGTCAAGAAGAGAGGAAAACTTCCGAGAGAAAAGCATTGATTGAAGAATGTAAGGGATGAATTCACATCTTATAAAATTGGGAATGAAAAATTAATGACACAGCCCAGTTCCTTAATCGATAATGTCAAAAAATTCACATAATGTTCCACCCTATCAATCAAAAAAAAAAAAAACGAAAAAGGGCGTCAAGTGACAAAGTCAAAGCAGACCATTTCAAAAACAACTCTGTAGAAGTAACGGAGATTTCAACAGTAAAGGCTTATTTTAACAGGAATTTCCATCAAGAGATTTATCGAGTCAACAAAAGGACGAGCTACAGCGTTTACATACCAGCAAAATCTAGAGAAGGAAGGATCGAGAGACAAATGAAGAAACTTACAGCTTGATTTCACCGGAGAGACTTACAACTTGATTTCGCCGGAGAGAGTTCGCCACCAGAACTACTCGTCTTCTTAGGCTGCGCGACTTAGGGTTTTTAGAGAGGATTAGTGGAAAGGCAAACTTAGAAAGAGAATGAACTATCTTGGCAGGTCATCTAAAAAATACCGACCTCCAGAGGTCGGTATTTTTATTTTTTAATAAAAAATAACATGGAAGTTAATATTCTTTTTCTAAAAAAACTTGTTTACGTTTATTAAAAAATGTAAACGGAAGAAATTAAAAAAAAAATACTCACTTTCGATTATCACGGAAGTCGAAATCATTTTTAAAAAAATTAACTCTCATTAATATATATGGTAGACTTTAAAATACCAACCTCTTAAGGTCAATTTTATTGATTAATATTAAAATAAATATTTAAAAATCATCAATTTCAAGAAGTCAATATTATTTACATAAAATAATAATGAAAACATATCGATCCCTTGAGGTCAAATTTTATTAATTAAAATTAAATTATATAATGAATATCAACCTTAACATATTGATATTCTTAAAAATAAATATATATTTTAAATTTACCAATCGATTGAGGTCAAATTTCAAAGAATAATTTTGTATATTATTTATATATACTTTTATTTTTTTCAACAAATTATTATAAACAAATAAATCATCGATTATCCACAAAGATTGATATTTATAGAAATTGATTTGATTTGTTAATGAGTATAACAATGGTAGTTTACATTTATTACATCTTAATTATATCAACGTATTTCATACTTGAATTCAATTAGCGGCACAAATATGATCATTTTTAATAAGGGGGTTCAAAATTTGTTAAAAAGTACACTTATGAACTAGTAGAAGGGCGTAGAATACATACACACGCATGCGCGCGTGCGCGCGCACACACACATATATGTATGTATAAGTAATACACTGCTCGAGAAGTATAACTTTTCAAAAACAAACATACTTCATACCTCTTTGAAAGAGGAGGGATTAGCCCGCGGGTCATCTAAAAAATACCGACCTCCAGAGGTCGGTATTTTTATTTTTTAATAAAAAATAACATGGAAGTTAATATTCTTTTTCTAAAAAAACTTGTTTACGTTTATTAAAAAAATGTAAACGGAAGAAATTAAAAAAAAATTACTCACTTTCGATTATCACGGAAGTCGAAATCATTTTTAAAAAAATTAACTCTCATTAATATATATGGTAGACTTTAAAATACCAACCTCTTAAGGTCAATTTTGTTGATTAATATTAAAATAAATATTTAAAAATCATTGATTTCAAGAAGTCAATATTATTTACACAAAATAATAATGAAAACATATCGATCCCTTGAGCTCAAATTTTATTAATTAAAATTAAATTATATAATGAATATCAACCTTAACATATTGATATTCTTAAAAATAAATATATATGTTAAATTTACCAATCAATTGAGGTCAAATTTCAAAGAATAATGTCGTATATTATTTATATATACTTTTCTTTTTCAACAAATCATTATAAACAAATAAATCATCGATTATCCACAAAGATTGATATTTATAGAAATTGATTTGATTTGTTAACGAGTATAACAATAGTAGTTTACATTTATTACATCCTACGTATATCAACGTATTTCATACTTGAATTCAATTAACGGCACAGATAAGGTCATTTTTAATAAGGGGGTTCAAAATTTATTAAAAAATACACTTATGAACTAGTAGAAGGGCATAGAATACATACACACGCATGTGCGCGCGCGCGCACACACACACATATATATGTATGTATAAGTAATACACTGCTCGAGAAGTATAATTTTTCAAAAATAAATATACTTCATACGTGTTTGATGAATTGTATATATATATATATATATATATATATATATATATATATATATATATATATATATATTACCTCTTGAAAGTATATTGTTGTCTATATCATTTAACGGGATCCCAGACACCACTTGTGGGATCACACTGGGTATGTTGTTGTTTATCATTTAACGGGATAAGATATTCAAGGTTAATTAGACGAATACTTAATTATGCATATAAATTTCATAAATCAATTAAATTTCTATAATTTATAAATCAATTATATTTTACATAAAGCCGACTTTTAAATCAATAAAAATACATTTTTAACAAAACTGATACCCAGAGTTCAATTTTTTTTAACAAAAAATACCGACCTCCGGAGGTCGGTATTACATAAAACTTTAATAAAAATAAAACTAATTACATTAAATTAAATTATATTGACCTCTGAAGGTGGATATTTCATATTTTTTTATTTTTATTTTACTTAAAATCGTCTTCTTGAGGACGATTTATCTAAACTTAATTGAAAATATGTGAAATTGTGGTAAAATCAAATTGCATTCTTAATTTTCTAATTCGGTACCGACCATCGGAGGTCGGTTTGAATAATAATAATTAAAAATAAATAAAAAAATCAACCTCAAGTGATCACTATATGAATATTTTAATAAAAATAAAAATTAATTACATAAAATTTAATATTACCGACCTCGGGAGGTCGATATTATTAGTTTTTAAATTTTTTATTTTACACAAAGTCACCCGAAAATTTATTTAAAATATTTTTTATATTTAATTGAGATCAAATTAAATATATTTTTTATTTTTTAATAAAATACCGACCACCAGAGGTTGGTTTTTTTAATATTTATTTTTTCCGGGAAATTTTCGGACCTCCGGAGGTCGCTATGTGATTTCCCGCATTTTTTTGCCAAAAAGATTGACTTCTTGTAGTCGATTTTCTTAGGAAATTATCAAGAAGTATTAATTTTAACAATACCGACCTCCGGAAGTCGAAAAATACCGACTTCCATTGGAGGTCGGTATTTTTGAGGTCGGTATTCACTGTTTTTTTAGTAGTGAGAATCGAGGCCCCCTCCATTATCTTTGTCCATGTAAGTGTCGTCTATACTATTTCGCTTTTAGTACTATTTACCTTTAGTTTTGACCCCAATCTCTTCTTTAGAAAGCCATCCGGACCAGGTGTAATAGGCCTCTGGCTTTTGAAATGGCACGGATGGTGGTGCATGCTAGGATCTACAATCTAGTTCTGATTTTTCCTTTTTTGCTGCTAGTTTTGTGCAATTCTTTAGGAGCTGAATAGGCTATAGTTGATGCTTATTTGCACAGTCCTTCTCCTTGGCCTTCTCTGTAAAAATTCATTGTGTGCAAGCATTAGGCCCTGTAATTAGCTCTGAATGCTACTGCTACTATGTGTGTTTCTCCTTTTCCTTACTCGTAGTATTGGAACTCCCATATTTAATATTTTTCTTCCCATGCTAGGGAGTTGTCTGAATGCTATGAATATGTGTTAGTTCACTATCAACAACTATGTTTGCAATGTAGTTTGCAAATTGGTTGGCTTCTCTGACCACATGCTTGATCTGGAAATCCCTATCCTCTATTAGCCTTAGGATGTCCGCAATTAACTCTGCAATTTCCCAGGGTATCTTCCTCTCCCTCTGTATTATGCACTTCAAACTTAAGGAGTCTGTCTTCAACGCCACCCTCTCAAAATCATGTGAGACACAACAATTTAAAGCTTCCTTTATTGCTATGGCCTCTACAACGTTGTTGGTAATTTCCCCCAAATGGTTTGCTTCTACATAAATGAGATCATCATTATGATCTTTGATGTTGAAACAATAAGAGCTCTTCCCTGGATTTCCTCTTCTTACCCCGTTAGTATTGCATTTCAACCAACTAGACTCTAAGGGAAACCACCTGATAATAGTGACTTCAAAAGAGTAGGTTTATAGCTTTGTTGGATGTCAAAACTATCATTCCAGAGCCTAAGTACCTTTTTCCAGTTAGGAAATGTGGTACTGATCATGGATGGTCTTTTGGCAATAACTTTGAAGCTTCCAATAGGAGCTTGCTTTCCAGTGCTTGATAGCATTTTTCCTCTTCTAAATCACCTAGATTAAGATTGCTATGATGGCATGCAAGATTACTTTGTCCCTCAAAGCTTCTGTATGCTTCCATCAATCAAGTATTGTGGAGAATAGGTGACCATTTTTCATACTGAGTTTGCACAAGTAACAAACAACCTCAATAATATTTGTCCTATGGGGGCTGTTAAAAAGAGATGGTTCAAGCTTTTCTCAATATCACTGTCACACCAATAACATTTAGATACTATTGGTATCCCTATGTTCTTGATGATATTATTAGTAGGAACTCTCTTATGAAAAACGCTCCATAAGAAGAATGAGATTTTATAAGGGGCCTTTTACCCATAACATTTTATCCCACTCCACTTGCTCCTTCCTGTGTCCCAAAAGCTGATAGGCAGTTTTGACGGTAAATGATCCTAAGGAGCATCCCAACCACCAGCTTTATTTGTTGTTCCACTTATACTAGGCTTGATGTCATGGAGTATGTAATTTGCCACTTCTGCTGAGATGGTCTCTTTTAATAAGTTTTCATCACATAAACCATCTTTGATAAAATCTTTGACCTCAATGTCCCCTTCCTCAACAATGTCCCCTTTAATAAAATACAAAGCCCCCAGCTTTGTCCAATTATCAAACAAAGAGTTAGAATTGCTTTCTTTGATTTGTCACTATATAAAAGGTTCCATTTCCTCTCTAATAGCTGACATATGTCTTAAGACTTGTGAGGATGTCTTAGTCATGACAACATTGGGACGTAGCTTCTTGCAGTATTTATTCCATAAATAATTGTACCATAAAGACCCTATGGATGTCCTGAAATTCTACCACAATTTAGCTACCAAAGCCTTGTTAATATTAAAGATGGACCTGGAGCCTAATACTCCTTCCTCAATCGGATAACACCTATCTTCTCATCTAGCCACTGTTTTCTTCTTTTTGCTGTTGTATTCCCCCAAAAGAATTTGGTGAAAATCTGGTGCAAAGCTCTGATGATACCTTTGGGAGGACTCAAAACAGATAAGAGGTGGATTGGCATCAATTGCAAAACATGGTTAATTAGAGTAAATCTCTCCTCATAAGACAAAAATCTGTTTTGTCAGGACAATATTTTCCTTGAAACTTTTCTGAGCATATCCTCAAAATACCAATTTCTCGGTCTTCCATAGAACACAGGGCTATCCAAGTAAGTGAAAGGGAATTCACCTTGCCTTAATCCTGTTAGTTTCCTCATCCTGATAGTGAAAATCAATGAAGTTTTTTCATGCAAATAGAAAAAACTTTTTGATTTGTAAATCAACTGTCCAAACACTTCGTCATATCTCCTTAAAATATACATCATTTTGATAATGAATTTTCTATCCCCAGAACATAAAAGTATAAGATCACCAGCATATGCTATACGATTTATCCGTGGACTCCATTTTGGCAAACCATATCCCCTGAACTCCTCATCCCCATACAGATTGTCAAGCCCTCTAGAAAGTACCTCAACAACTATTATGAATAGGATAGGGGAAAGAGGATCTCCTTGTGTAAGACCCCTGGAGGATTTAAATAATCCATATGACTATCCATTGACTGAAATTGAGTGCCAGTTATTAGTCAACAATTTCCACACCATGTCTACTTATTAAGCACAATCTCCACACCATGTCTATAATAATTTCTGAAAAAACTAAACTTTCTTAGCATCTTTGTTTGATATATCCAGAAAATCTTGTCATAGGCTTTCGCCATATCCAGTTTAATCCTCACATTTGTAAACTTGTTTCTCCTATTAATATCTCTGATGATCTCTTGAGCTAATAACACATTTTCAATGATGATCCGTCCTTTGACAAAACCAGAATGATTCTGAGATATGAACTTAGGAAGAACCCCTACCATTTTTGTCATGAATCACCCTAGATATGACCTTATTGATGAAACTGTTCAGCCTAATAAGTCTGCGATATGAAAAAACTCTTGGAAACTCTTTTTTCGGGAGTAATATAAGGTTAGTGTGTGTATCATACATTGGTAATTCTTGCCCGCAAAAGAAAGCTCTCACCACATTAGTGACATCTATTTTGACAATGCCCCAGCATTTCTGGAAAAAAACAGCCTCTTCTTCATCTGGAAGTTTAGTCATGTCTTTGTTTTTCTCCTCTGTGATCAGCTTAGGAATATGGTTTAACATTGTGAAATTTTGACCCATATTATAGTTTGAGATTTTATAACAGATACATGCAAAAATTTATTCTATTTGCGCATATACAGTTAAATAGAAATATTATATATGTGCGAATACACACAGATACACTTTACGCGAATATAGCGTATATCGCTATGTATTGAAATAAAAAATGCTACTACATCTATTCCTAAATCAAGCAAATCCTCTATGGTTCATAGTTAACAACGAAATTATAGGTATATATAAAAAAAAAAATCTCCTGATTAATGCAACCCATTTTAAGTCAATCAAATATAGCTCCATTCGAGAAGTATCCTGTTAAATTTTTGAGATTCTATGAGGGAAGAAATTGTGGTTGAAGCGGACGTGATGCATATGTTATTTGATAGTGCGGAGAGGTTGGATATTAGAAAAATATATATAGGTTGATAATGGGTAAGCACACCCACATGGTAGCCACTAAATGATTTGATTCTATGGTGGAACCCACCAAAGTTCCAATTTTTGACACATTTCCTGTATTTTAATTATGTTAAAATAGAAATGTAATCACTTTTTGATGGAGCTGTCAAACCTATTTTATTTGACACTATATAAACTTTATTGTTCTTTTAGGATTTTAAGTATATTATATGTATATAAATAATGTAGATGGGGCCTAAGCCTATGGGCCATAGGTCATGTCTACCCATGTGCCCTTGCTAGCTATGCTTTATGATTGATTTAACTTTAATTTGTGGTTTTCCACTTTGGTAATGGGGTTGAATTGATTAAAACTAGTGTTATTGAAGGGTTTGTCCATTTATCGTTTTTTATCTTTTGTGTGAATGAAGATTCATCCCTCTCAAGTACACATGAATGAGGTGGTAGATTTTAACTTTTTTGTATTAAAATAATCATTCTTATCTTTTCTCTTAGTTTTCGTTTTATACATAATGTTTATTCCTTTTTAAGAATAGAAAACAGCCAGAGAAATGACGGAAAATAAAATAAAAGACTATACCTCTTTAACTCAAGCTTCTTATGACTATTAAAATATTTTATAATTATTTTCTGTCGAATTTAGGAACAAAAATTTGGTGGGCAGGTTAATGCTATTGATGAAAACTTGTATTCTAAATAATATTAGCCATAATACAATGTTGTCATGATAACTACTTACAAACACTAGCATATCTGTTAAATGTACAATTAATAGTTTACTAACTAATATCATCTAATGCTTCTTCAGCAAATTAATTAGCTTGTTGTTATTAAAGATATTAGTCTTAGAGAATTTTTTAATTTCAATTCTAGTTTGTATTCAATTTTCATGATTAAACAGGTGCACTTTAAGTGCATTTATAATGTCTATTATATTCTCTCCAGAATAGTACCAATAATAAATTAACATTCTCTAGTCTATTCACGAATTATTACCTCTAATTAAACTCATCGCAAGTAAATTCTTCTTAGGTTAACCTATACAAAGTTGAAAGGACCGTTTTCATAATGCCACCATGTTAAATGTGGCAACTTACTGTTACACCCCAAAAATATCCAAAAACAACCCTAGGTAAAAGATCGCTCGCATAGTGTATCATCCCAAATTTTTTCAGTCAATCTCAAGTCAGGATATTGATTGGGTGTAAAAACATGCACAAGTGATCTCGATGGATTTTTAAGACAAGCACATCAAAAGATAATTTTTCAAGGTAAAATGGCTTAACGAGAAATGTATGCGACTAGCCCGCATCACGGACTTGGTCAATCTTGATTCAAAGATAATTGTCGAGAATTTTTGTAAAAAAATAAATTGTGATAGAACAAGTTTGCGACACAGATTTGTTTCATGATAGGTCAAATTTTTGCCCCACTTTTAGTTTTAGAGCAAAGGCGTTCTAGTCGTTTCCCACTCGTTGTAGACTAAAACTCCATCATTTTGAGGTCGATTTTGCCCTATAATCAGTAATCGACGCTCATTCTCTTTCACTCCATGTACTTCATTTAGAGAAAAGCAGTTAGGGAGAAAAGAGAAGAACTCAGACTTGAGAAAATCTCTCGAATTTTTCAAGAAACTTCGTGCCCAGGTGTGTAAGGCCCTCAAAAAGTTGTCCTATGTTTGTTTTAATATCTTTTATCTACTAATTTCCATCCAAAGTCAAGATTACGAGTTGATATCATAGTTTTCTTCATTGTGAGTAAATTTTATTGAAATACTCATTTATGTTACTTTCCTTGAAGAAAATCGGAGCCCCTTAATGATTTCACTACCGAGTTAAGTGGATAAGTCAAGGTGTTTACATATATTGTTGTATTGGTAAGAACCCTAGATATTTCATGAAAAACTATCAAATCTAAAGCATTGAGTTGAGTCCAAAAAGTATTTAAAGCATTTATATTTACAAGTTAGTCGAGCAGTAAACCTATGTCTTTGAGTTCATTGCATTGATACCTTCATTGATTAAAGAGAAGAGACAAGTTTGAGAAAAGCTAATGTTTGGCCAAGTCTTGAAAAGTTAAAGAAACATTTTCGAGTAATAATACACTTCAAGTTATAAGCACATAAATAATATTTTAAGAGTATTATTGAGTATCGATATAAGTAAGAGTAATAATAACTTGAACTCATAAACTATGTAGCCACCATAGGTTAGGATCGTACCAATATTGCACTACTCCTCATATGCCACTGAGATTGCCCAATCAAGATAGATTCATAAGTTAAGTTCGTCCCTTACCTTGAAAAAGTATGGGATGGATCTCGTAACCTGAGCAAGATGTTGTATCATCAATAGGCTCATAGTGATGGTTGTCGATTAGAGAAATTCTCCAATTTAAATTACATTATTTTTTATGAGTACTTATATTTATGTTTTAAAATAGATGGTTACTTAAAATGCATTATTTTCATATACCTTTGCACTTATGTTAATGTATTAAAACATACAATTACATAAAATGCATTTGCTCCTCTTAATAAATTATTTGAGTTAAGTTATAAGTAAATATCTTACCTTGTGACTGATGTCGCCCAAGCTAAACCTTCTTTTTGAAGGTTCAAGAGGTCATTGTCAAGATATATAACCTAACCAAGGTTAGGGTCGAATTCACAGGGAATATGGTCAGACTCGGAGTAATTGCAAGCAAGTTGAATGAATTAACCTGCTTATCTCCCAAGGAGGGGGGGGGGGGGGGGGAGGGGTTGTAATTGCAAGAAAGTAACCTAAACTAGAACAAGTGTTGTGAAACCAGTAAGAGAAGTAACTAGGTTATTATGTTCCCCCCACGATTCCTAACTTAGTATCACCAGATAATCGTAATCTTTTCTAGTGTATAGCATGCAAAATAGTAAGTTAAGTTTACCAAACCCTTTGATCCAGGAGAGAGGTAAATTTCACTACATTATTTGATCCATCACCATAGGGTAACATTACTAACCCTTACCTATTGTTCCAGTACAACCTCCCCTTGATCTAGTTCGATTGATTAGATGAGAGGGATCACATTGAATCCTGTTAATTAATCTCTTTTCCTATTCACTACTACCTTGATTCAGTTAGCAAAAATTAGGTGAGTTCTAACGTTGGCAACCATTAAAAATCAATAAAAATGAAAATAGTTAATTAATGCATGCATGCACACTTTCTAAGAATTATGGATTATTCGATTTTACCTTGTTATTTCTTCATGACTCCCACAATCCGAGTTGTGGATCTAGCCTATGCATAATCATTATAAATGAAAGAATCATGATATAGAATAACATAATTAAGCATTTAATGATAAAGTTAAGAACAAGAAATCCCAACTTCTTCACTACAAATCACAAAGTAATGTTTTTGATGTAACAATCACAAAGTATGAAGTTACAAAGTTGTTCCTCAATCCTCTTGTGTGTCTCCTCGTCAAAAGATCTGAAAAAACCTATTTATAATAAGTAAAATACTAGTCCAAAACGAAATAGAAAAACTAGATTCGGCAGGTTCTACGGGCTAGTTTATGGGTCGTACAAGCTCCACGACCCGTAAGTGGACTTCGTACTCTTCCTCTTTCAAAAACTGATGCCACTTCTATGAGACCTTTCTAAGGGGCGTATTTAGACGTATGGCGCATATAGAGTTTCATCTGATAGCTTTCCAGAAACTTGGCAAAATATGATCCTTAAGGTATGAAACCAATCTATGACTCATACAATCTTTTACGACTTGTCTAACAATTCATGGATGCCACTTCAGAAAATAGGCCCTTCACTGGATCTCAACCACAAAACCCATCTACGACTCGTGGAAATATCCACGACCGTAGAATGCTTTGTAGTTCCTTAAAAACTCATCATTTGCAATACTTAGCCCAAAATTATGCCAAATCCTGTAATCTTGAAAGACAAACATAAAAACACATCAAACCCACTAACATTGCTTTGAGAACAAATAAAGTTCCAGGATTTAAGCATCAAAAGTTTTGTGTTTTGACAACATATGAGTGACTATTTTGACCATCTTACATGCTTGTATATTTCATGTACTGATGTCCTTTGGATTTGCATCATTTTAAAATGCAAATATAGGTGATGTGCGGACAACATTTTTTATGCTTGAAACTTAGGATTTTGTGTGTTCTCAATGTGATATTTTTTGGTTTTATGTGTTTTTGTCCTTATATTCGCAAGAATACAAGTTGGCCATGATTTTGGAGAAAATTGCAGAAGTTGCTAGTTTTTCTATTGTACGAGACTATCCACGAGTCATAGTCCATATTACGAGTTGTAGAAAGGTTTAGTGAAGATTTTTAGTGAGGGGTTATTTACTGAAGTTGATTCCTATGAACATGAAGACGAGTCGTGGAGGAGTTTACAAGTCGTAGTGGTTTCGTACTCGGAGGATTAGAGACTTGGACTTGCAGGAAATTCATCAAGCGAAACCCCCTTTACGGGTGGTAAATCACTTTACGGGTCGTAAAGGGGTGTCGTAGAAGAAAATTCTAAAATTTCAGTAGCTTATTACAAGACCCCGATTACGACCAGAAACCTATATAGGTTATAAAGTGCCTTTGTATGGCGTGCCGACTAGTATTCCTAATTTGTTTAGGACTTTTTTTAGTTATTATAAATAGCGTTTTTAGGTTATTTTTCAGAAGTTCTCGTCAGTTTTGTGTAGTTTAGACCTAGTATTTAGAGAACTCAATATTTTGAGAGAGAATTTGTGTGAGAGTCTTTGAGAACATTTGTGGTATAATTTAATCTTCAAGCTTGTGGTTTTCATTGACATTGGATTGTTTGTTCTTAATTCAATCGTGTAAGTGCTTAATTATGTCTTCTCAATTCATAATCTATTCATCTACACATAGCATGAGTAGCTAAATCCAATACAAGGGTTGTGAGAACCATGAAGAACTAACAAAGTAGAATCGGATGTTTCATAATTCTTTGAAGGTGTATATGCATGTGTTACTTAACTCTCTTCGTTTTGCATGTTTTCTAGTGGTGGCCAACATTAGAACTCACCTAGTGTTACTGACTGGACCAAGGTAATAATGAATAGGAAAAAAGATTAATTAACAAGATTCGATTGATGTGTTCTCGTTTAATCAACCAAACTGAGCCAAGGGGAGGTTGTACTAGGACTTATTGGTAATGGTTAGAAATGCACACTATGCAGATTGGCCAAGTCGCATAGTGAAATTTGCCTCTTACCTTTGGCCAAAGGGCTTGATGAACTTAAATTACTGTCCTGCATGCTATGGATTAGACAAGTTAGGTTATCCGGTGATACTGACTTGGGAAATAATGAGAAACACAATACCCTAGTTGCTCTCCATTATTGATTTTTCTCTCGTGATAGTTTATTTTTATCATTGATTATTGCAAACCCCCCTTTTGGGGAATTGAGTTGGTTAACTACTCGGGTTGCATATACATGTCGTAAAGTACCTTTCGTATGGTGTGCCGACTAGTTTTCCTAATTTGTTTAGGACTTTTTCTTAATAATTATAAATAGGTTTTCTAGGTTATTTTTTCAGAAGTTCTCGTCAGTTTTGTGTAGTTTAGACCTAGTATTCAGAGAACTCAATATTTTGAGAGACAAAATTTATAAGAGAGTCTTTGAGAACACTTGTGGTGTAATTTGATCTTCAAGCTTGTGGTTTTCATTGACACTGGATTGCTTGTTCTTAATTCAATTGTGTAAGTGCTTAAATATGTCTTTCTCAATTCATAATCTATTCATCTACACATAGCATGAGTAGCTAAATCCAATACTAGGGTTGTGGGAACCATGAAGAACTAACAAAGTAGAATTAGATGTTTCATAATTCTTGGAAGGTGTATATGCATGTGTTAATTAACTCTCTTCATTTTTCATGTTTCCTAGTGGTGGCCAACATTAGAACTCACCTAGTGTTACTGACTGGACCAAGGTAATAATGAATAGGAAAAAAGATTATTTAACAAGATTCGATTGATGTGTTCTCCTCTAATCAACCAAACTGAGCCAAGGGGAGGTTGCACTAGGACTTATTGGTAATGGTTAGTAATGCACACTATGCAGATGGGCCAAGTCGCATAGTGAAATTTGCCTCTTACCTTTGACCAAAGGGCTTGATGAACTTAAATTACTGTCCTGCATGCTATGGATTAGACAAGTTAAGCTATCCGGTGATACTGACTTGGGGAATCATGAGAAACACAACACCCTAGTTGCTCTCCATTATTGATTTTTCTCTCGTGGTAGTTTATTTTTCTCATTAATTATTTCAAACCCCCCTTTTGGGGAATTGAGTTGGTTAACTACTCGGGTTGCATATTGGTGAGTTTTTCTTGAGTCTATGTATTCCTTGTGGGATAGACCCTAACCTTGGTTAGGTTCTTTATCTTGACAGAGACCGCTTTATCCTCTAAAAAGGAGGTGTAACTTAGGTGACATCAGTAGGTGATGGAGGAAATCCTCAACAAGCGTGTCATTGAAGATCTAGCATTTCTACTCAGCCACTGGTGAAACCTCTTGCCGTTAGAGACTCCTTAATGTTATCCCTTTTGGATTAAGTTATTTTCATTTAGTTTGAAGTAGTCTGGGCCTATCTTGGCACCCCCTCTTTAGTCATACTTGTAGAGGCTTCATAGAGCAGTAGAAGTATTGCAGTATCTCTTTCAGATTGTTAACTTCTCAGTTGGTTTGCTTATTTTGATTTGAGACTTTGATGTAGTATTGTGCTTAATTATTACCCTTTTTTTATTGCTTAAGTCTTCTACTGAGTAAAGTAGCAAGTCCAAGTGGATCGCCAGTAGTTTCCAAGTGCCAGCCATGCCCAGGGTGTAGACTCGGGGCATGACAAGCTTCGTATCAAAGACAACAGTTCATGTGTACTAGGGTGACTATGAATTCATATCTAGTAGAATCCTTATTATTGCTGTAAAGGGCACCACATCCACAATGGGAAAGCTACATGACATTAGGAAGTGTTGATCTTCTTTGGTATTCCATTTCGTAGTTCAAAGTTTAACTCTACATAACCTCCTCTAACTTGTGCATTCATGCATTATTTTCATTCCATGTCTCCTACAAGAGCATTTGGAAATCTTGTATAAGCTAGGGGTAGAGGCGCCCCGCTAAATAAAATGTGAATCAGGCTGAACCATAAGTTCACAAGGGCCAAAAGTCCATATTATGCCTGTTGAGCAGCCACCATAAGTTGATATCTATGATGCTGAGCTCCGCTAGGATATTAAAAATTTTTGCTTAGGCGGTAATAACATAGAAAGGTCGATAGGGAGCAGGCAGATAGGACACCCCAGACAATATGAGGATTCATAAGTTCTTGAGAATGAACCCATCAGAGTTTACGGGGTCAGTACGGAGTGAGGATCCTGATAATTTCATATATGAACTATAGAAGGTGATCCAGGTTATGCATGTTACTGATGTTTCATGTGTGGTGTGATCTTCTTACCAGCTTTTGGTGTGGCCAAGTTATGCTATGACCAGAAAAAGAAGGCAAGGGGAGAACGTGCACCATTCTTGAGTTGGGTTGTGTTTGAGAAGGACCTCTTGGGTCATTTCTTCTTACAAAAACCGAGGGAAGAAAAGGTAATGCTATTTTTGAATTGAAAGACGGAGTCCATGAGTATGCAAGAGTACAACTTTAGGTTCACTCAGTTGTCCCACTATGCTCCGGATATGTAGTTAATATGAGAAGCATCATAAGTTTGTTCATAGTTAGGCTCTATCATGTGACTAACACGGAGGGCAAAGCATAGGGATATGGATATAGACAGGCTGATGACATATGCGCAACAGGTTGAGGAGGAGAACCTGAAGGGAAGGTAGGAATTTTGCAATAAGAAGACCAAGACATCCAGTAATGATATAGGCAAAAAAGGGTTAGGGATGGGAGACACCTACCTTTTAAGTTAGGGCATCTTGTCCAACTCCATCAACTACTAATGTGTTTACACCAAGGGTCAGACAGGAACAGAGGTTCTAGAATTTCATAGCTTAGGGTACCTTGTCATAAGGATGTGTGTCTCTGACTCGATCCTAAGGTCCCCAATCCAATCCTCTTATTCATATTATAAGCATACATAAGGTAAATAAGAAATAATAAGAGTAAGCAAGCAAAATATAGCATCATAAGAGTCAAACATTTTCCTTTAGGGGGAATTACATCATCTTTAGTCCAAGACATTCCTTTACATACTTGATCTTGGTGGAGGGTAGAACATAGCTTTACTAGTTTACCCTCAAGTTAATAAAGTAAAAAAGTCTTAGGAACATCAACATAAGCAAGAACATAAAGGCTTGTCCGGAAAGCATGGGAACTCACTAAATCTGTAATAGCAACACTAAAAGGTAGCCACAACAGTGAGGAATAGAATTATCATCTGCCCCTACACAGTGACATCATGTAGGCAAGAGTATGAGTTAGTACGTTAAAATGCACAAAGTATGTAAGCATGTGATACATCAATGAAGATCGTACATAATAGCAATGTGTATAGACATAGAAATAGAATAAGGACATGATATTTGGAATCAATGTACCTTTAAAATCATATATGGATGCATTATCAAACATTCATAGCCTAATAGATATACATATATGACAAATAAGACCATAACTGACAACAAGACTATGCAAAATATTACATGGAATCCTGATGATCCCTCTACACCGAGTAAAAAAGGAGTATACTTTGCCAAGGTAGACCCGATCCTTACCAAATAGGCTCTATTCTGGAACAGTGAGAGCCCATCATTTTGACACAACCCGTTAGGCTACATCTTAGCACGGTGAATGTCAATTAAAACCTGTATGGATCCATTATGATACCTTATAGGTATATGAAAATCAATATTATCCTAGGGTGACACGTAGTTATGGGACAATAGAATCTATCGATATTCTCTCACTGCTAAGTCATATCCCACAGAATATATATTCATGCATATATATAGACATTATTATAATCCATATTTTATTAAAATTTTATTTTCATAGTTTGTAAAATCGATGTCATAACCTCATCATGTTATAGAATAATCCATCTACTAACTTTTCATACAATGTTAGTATATTCCCTACCTTATCATCATTTCATTAACATTAGGGTCATAAGTCACCCCCATCATCATATCATCATCATCCTCATTATAAAATTATAGTCATAAGATCATAGCTTTAACATAGGGAATTTAAGGCCATATGTGGATTCCTGAGCAATTGAACTTTAAACTATGCAATTAAATGAAAATCATGTAGGGATCATGCAATTGAAATCACATTAAATCATTTGTAAAGGAACCCACATCAATTTCAAAAAGCCCTAATCATCATATACTTGAAATAATTCATGGAAAAAATATCAATTTTAGGTAATTGACATGAATCTATATTACGATTGATCAATAGATATAATCTACTTCATAATTGAAGAGATTGAGTAGAAGTAGAGAAGACCCGTACAATTTACATAATTGAAATTAGCTAGAAATCGAGAATTTAGAAGGAGCTCCATAGAAGAAAGGATTCTATGGATAAAAACTGACATACCTTTAGTAAAAGCCTTAGGATTTGGACAAAAAGTAGAGAGCTTGAGTTGATATTCAATGGAGATCCTTGCTTATTGAAGAAGAAAGATTTTGATAGTAGTTTTAGAGAGAATTTTTTGTAGTGAGTGATTTGATGAATAAGGGTCTCAATTTGGGGATTTAAAATATTTACAGAGTGGGTTTTGGACACAAAAAAATGTACAAATTTATTCTAGGATAGTTAGGAATAAGTTCCAAATGATGTCACTTGAAACTAGAATTATATCGGAAATTTTGACCTATGGTGAACCAAGGGCGCGACGCGAACATGCTTCTGCATAGGCCATTTTTGCGCGAACTTTAATTTTCATTGTTTTGGCACAAGAATTAGTTTATGCCACTTTTGTACTAAAATAAACCCTCTCCGCAATGTGAAGAGGTCATGCACCCTTCTAGAAATACAAAATATTACGAAAACTTTTTCTCCAATATGATTGATCTAAAGATTGAATTAGACCACTTTCCTATATAATTTTGCCTCCTAATTAAGAAATTAGCTTCAGATTTTCCAATAATAATACGGATGGTAAGTTATGAAAGACATCTTTAATAAAGCAATAAGAAGGCATTTTAGAGGTGTTACAATATCTCCTTTTTGAGAATATTCATCCTCGAATAAGATCATGATAAGCTTGAGTAGAGTAGAGTACCTAACTAACAACTCATCATGAATGAAGTAATGCAACTTTAAAAATAACTTTAGAATTTATTTTCAAGAGTATCCGTGCATGTAATGGAACATAGAGATATTGACACTTAGAAGCTTTTAAAGGGTAAGCATGAGTTACCTTAGGGTTGAGTAGAAGGAAAGAGGTATTACATTATATCTGTATTCGCTTCACATGTTGCACTTTCAACTTGTTGATTTCTTTGAAATACTTTGATGGATGCAACTTCCTTTTTAACCTGTCGGTCCAAAATCTCAACCAGAACTTTTTTGTAGGTCAAATTCTCCTCAATAATCATTCCATTCAAGGATATAGTAACATTTTTCTCACCAACACATTCCCTCAACGTTGACACATGGACTATTGGATGAACCATAAGCAATTTCCTTTCCAATTCTAACATATAAGTCACCTTACAAATCCTTTCCAAGATCTTATAAGGTCTTACATATTTAGGACTCAACTTGCCCTTCTGGCCAAAATGCATCACACTCTTCAGAGGAGACATCTAGAGATAGACCCGAACATCCTCATTGGATTCAAGATCCCCCTTCCTAATATTGGAATATGAGTTTTGGTGACTTTGGGCGGTCTTCAACCTCTCTCTTATGATTCTTACTTATCCATAGCCTCAAGTACCAAATTGAGACCAATCAAAGGCATCTCCCTAACTTCAAACCATTCTATTGGGGACCTATATATCTGCCCATACAAAGCTTCAAAAGGTGATATCTCAATGCTTGAATGATAGCTATTGTTATATGCAAATTCAATCAAAGGTACGTGATCATCCAAATTTCCCTTAAAGTCAAGTACATATGCCCTCAATATATCTTCTAACATTCGAATAGTTCTCTTGGCTTTTCCATCCATTTGAGGATGAAATACGGTGCTTAACTTTACCTTGGTTGAAAAAACTTTCAAAAGTGTGAAATGAATTGAGTACCATGATCCAAAATAATAGACAAAGGTACACCATAAAATCTTACCAATTCCTTAATATATATCTGGGCATCATCCTCCGCACTATAAGATGTCTTAACCGGTAGAAAATGTGTTGATTTTGTCATCCCATCCACAACTACCAATATAGAATCAAATTGTCTTCTAGACTCAGGAAAATTCATAATCAAAACCATTTTAGGTCCTCCCATTTCCACATAGTAATATCAATGTCTTGGGCAAAGCCACTCGACCTTTGATGTTTAACCTTCACTTGTTGGCAATTGGGGCATTCCGCAACAAACTTGGCTATATCTTTCTTCATACCACTCCCCCTTAGATCTCTATATATTTTGGAAGGTTCAGGTGGATAGAATATCGTGAGTTATGAGCTTCACTCAATATCATCTTCCTTAGGCCGTCAACATTTAGGACACACAATCGGTCTTGGTAACAAGAACCTCATCTCCGCCTTGTGAGAAAACCTCAACCGTTTATCAACCACCAACTTCTTCAATTCCACCAACGTTGGATCCATGTATTTCCTTGCCTTTATCTTCTCTATCAATGATGAATCCACTCCAATTTGCACAAGAATACCACCAAATTGTGAATTGTTCAATCTTACACCCAATCGAGACAATCAATGTACATCCTTTACCAACTCTTTATTTTATTCTCCACATGAGCCATACTTCCCATAGACACCCTACTAAGAGCATTGGCCACAATATTTGCCTAACTTAGATGATATAATACACTTGTGTCATAGTCCTTAAGCAAATCTAGCCATCACATTTGCCTGAGGTTCAAGTCTCTTTGGTTAAATACATATTGCAAGCTCTTATGGTCGATAAATACATCAACATGCACTCCATAAAGATAGTAATGCCATATCATCAATGCAAACACAATGATCAACAACTCAAGATCATGTATTGGGTAGTTCCTTTCATGAACTTTTAATTGCCTTGAAGCAGAGGTAATGACCTTTCCATGTTGCAACAACACACAACCTAATCCCACATATGAAGCATCACAATAGACAATAAATTCATCTCAACCTTTCGGTAACGTCAAAATAGGGGCTGAAGTAAGTTGATCTTTCAATGTTTGAAAACTCTTCACACGTTCATCTGACTATTGAAAATCCACCCTCTTTTCGGTCAACTTAGTAAAAATGATGCAATAGAGGAGAATTCCTCAACAAATCTCCTATAATATTTGGCTAAACCCAGAAAACTCTTAATATTCGAAGGAGACAATGGTCTAAGTCAATTCTTCACCACCGCCATTTTCTTTGGATCAACCATAACACCATCGCCAGACATAATATGGCCATGGAATGCCACTTCCCTCAACAAAATTCATACTTGTTAAATTTGGCAAATAATTTCTTATCTTTAAGGTCCGCAACACAATCCTTAAGTGACCTACGTGTTCCTCTTCTCTTAGGGAGTAAATTAATATATCGTCAATGAACACCACTACAAACATATCTAAATATGGCTTGAAAATTTGATTCATCAAATCCATAAAGATTGTGGGGGCATTGATCAACCCAAATGACATAACCAAGAACTTATAAGGTTCATACCTTGTTTGAAATGTTGTCTTGGAAATATCACTTTCCTTCATCCTCAACTGGTGATACCTAGATCGAACACCAATTTTGGAGAAATGACTAGCACCTTGTAATTGGTCAAATAGATCATCAATCCTTTGAAGTGAATGCTTATTTTTAATAGTCAACTTATTCAATTGTCGATAATCAACACATATTGAAAGTGAACCATCCTTCTTCCTTAATGAGGGAGCACCCCATGGAGATATACTAGGCCTTATAAAGCCCTTGTCAAGCAAATTCCTCATTTATTCCTTTAATTCCTTCAATCCCATTGGGGCCATTAGATATGGAGGAATCAAAATGGATTAACTATCAGGTATAAGATCAATGCCAAAGTCAATTTCTTTTTTGGGGGAATACTTGGCAACTTATTGAGAAAGAAATTAGGAAATACATTGACTATAGGAACTGAATTAAAAATAGGAACTTCGAACTCCACATCTTTAGCTCGAACAATATGATATATACATCCTTTAGAAATCATTTTTCTAGCCTTCATATAGGAGATGAACTTTCCTTTGAATACCGAATCGATCCCCTTCCATTCAAAAATCAGCTCATTAGGATCTTGGAATTTGACCCTACATATTCTACAATCAAGAGAAGCATATGGTATATGTAACCAATCCATATTGAGAATAACATCAAAATCAGTCATATCAAGTTCAACTACATCACATGGAAAGACTTTATATAATACCAAGATGGGACAATTTCTATAAAACTTCTTGGTTAAAACTGACTCACCAACTGGAGTATAGACTTAATATGGCTCTTTCAAAATATTGGGAGATATGTCAAACTTTATGGAGAGATAAGGAGGAGGAAAAGACATATTTGCACCAGGGTCAAGTAAAGCATATGCATCAAAGTCAAAGACCCTAAGCATATCTGTAACCACATTGGAAGACTCCTCAACTTTTTTTCTAGCATGCAAAGCATATAACCAATTGCCATGTAGTCTATCTTAATCTTGGACACCTTGATTCACTTGTCTTTTTTGAGCCACTTTACCTTTAGGATGGCCTTCCTTTCCTTTAGCAACAACATTAGGACACTTGAAAATCTTGTGCCCTATCTTCCCACATCCAAAGAAAGCATTAGTACCTCTCAAGCAATCACTTCGATGGTTCTTCTCACACTTAGTATACCTAGGAGGAATAGCACTATCCTCAGATACCTCACCTTGTACCTTAGGGGTAGGCACCGTAAACCCTTTATTAACGCCCTTAAATAACCTTTAGCCTTGTTGGAAATACCCACTACCTATTTTAGCATAGGAAAACCCACCATCAAAATGATCCCTTTTGGACTTCCTTATCTTCATCTTTGGGAGGTTCTCACTCTTTATTTTCTTAGAATCATTCATTAGTCGATAAATATCCATTTCTTTGACAAGCATTCTCATCTTATATTCCATCTTCACCAAATTGAAGGCACCCAAAATAAACTTGTTCATATAGGCTCTAGGACCGGCTACAATAGAAGGAGCATATTTAGACAACTTTGTGAACTTTAGGGAATACTCCCTCACACTCATAGAACATTTTTTCAAATTCATGAACTCCACCACTTTAGCTTCCCTTAACTCAAGATAAATGAAGCAATCAAGAAAAGTGTCCTTAAAGGCCTCCCAATCAATAGGCCCTTCTTCAACATTCCTTTTAGATTTCCATTGTGTAAACCAAACTTGAGCAACTCCCACTACTAGAAATTTGATCTATTGCCACGGTTCAAAAACCGCCGTTATAGGCAAAAAAAGCGTGGGCATAAGTTATAGCCACGGTTTAAAGAGGCGCCACAACTGATTGCGTGGCAATAGATCTATTGCCACGGTTTTTCCCGACGCTTGCCAAAACCGTCGTAAAAGGGTATCTGTGGCGACGGTTTCCGTCAGAATTAATTGGCTACGGTTTGTGCTATATAAGGATGGTTAACAACCGTCTCAAAAAATTTATTTCCACGGTTATATAACCGTAGCAATAGATAACCCTATTGCTACGGCTTTTTTTCTATTGCTACGGTTGTTGCTTTAGGTTTTTTGCCACAGTTTTTACAACGGTTTTCAACCGTTATAATAGGACTTATAACACAGTTGTCATAAGCGTCGCCATAGATCGTAATATTTTTAACCGTGGCAGTAACCGTCGCCATAGCTTCTTCTGGCAGATCTATTATCTCAATTTGACTAATTGTAGCTTATTGTGACTAACGCTGTTAATATAATGAGTTACAAAATAATTTTATAATAGAAAATGTAAAAATTGATCCTAAGAAGAAACATTACATTACAAAAATAATAATTCAACAAGATCGATCCATAGTGTTACTAATAACGATAAAAGCAAAACATATGTACATACATACATATAAGTATGTTTTAACTATTACAAAAAGGTGAAAATTTAATACGTGCACCACATTGTTTTCGATCTTCAAAAATAAATGATATTTGCAACATAGGTAATTAAAGTGAACAACCCGGCTTCAATTTCATCCCTCCCCTTTTTCAGCACAAAAAACCGCAATTCATCCCTCCCCTTCTTCAATTTCATCATGCAGCACTTTCATCCCCTCCTTCAATTCCATCACCTACATACAAAAAATATTTGCAAACCGATAATTTATTTCTATCCCAACAGAAAGATAGAGAAGCTAAACCAAAAATGTCACTTAATTGTCTAGAAAAATGTTAAGAATGCTTCTGAAATCTGATTCGTAAAAGCTAAGTATTGCAAAAATCACTCTAAGAAATGGGAGTATAATTGTTTCCAAAAATTTAAGCTTCTACCTTGTGAACAAACACAAGATTTTGTTTAATCAAGGACCATAGCTGCATATTAGTTTCAAAACGTAGCAAAAGATATAGCTCCACAAGCAGTCTGCTGGTACAAATACATGCCTCCTATCATAGTGACCATGGAGGTTTACCGATGAAGCACAAGCTTTGTGGAGAGAGCTGATAGTAAACAAATATGGTATGGATAGAGATTGCTGCTCTACTTAGTTTCAGTGTGGAGAACCATCAGGAAGTTGTGGCCCAATCTAAACAAAAACACAGACTACAAAGTGGGAACTAGAACCAAAACTTCATTCTGGAAGGAGAACTAGATCAGAAATGAGTCACTGATGGTCTTGCTTCCGGACCTCTTTCCCCTGAGTACTAATCCAAAAGAGAGAATGGCTGATGTTTGGTCCCAACAGGAATGGAATACTCTGTTTAGAAGATTCCATAATGCTGGGAGATTCACTGCTTATTACAAATATTGGATGGGTTTAGAGGGACAACAATGGAGGAACACTATCAGATGGAGACATAGAAGAGATGGGTATTATCAGTAAACGGATTGTATAACAAGGAAATGAAAGATTTACAAGGTTGCAAGAATGGACCGGGAACTAGATATGGAGGACGAAGGTACCAACCAGGGTGAACTGTTTCTTCTAATGGTGGCAAGAAAAGCTTGCTCCACTCATGAGATTAAAGAAGAGAGGCTTTCACATTGTTTCATGGTGCTCTATTTATAATGAAGCTGAGGAAACTAATAACCACTTGTTCTTGTTCCTACGCTGTAGACTGACAACATTATTCTATAAATATCAACAAAAAATCACCATAAACTGTAGATAAATCCAGATAAATACTTCTCAAATATATTAAAAATAATTAGACATCACGCCCTGCTACAAAAGACTAAATATTGTTTCCTCTAAACAAATATCAGTAGTTATAATCCAATTAGCTCTGGCAAACACCTGTCATTTTTACATATCTAAAACAAAGTCTTGATATGAGCAAAATCTAGATAAATGCTTCTGAAATATATAAAATAATTCGATATTACTCTCTGCTACAAAAAACTAAAACTTGTTTCAATATCAGTAGTTCTAATCCAATTATCTTGAACAATAACCTTCCATTTCAACGTATCGAGAACAAAATATAAAGCACAGTGAGTTAAACTAAGTTTTCCCACTTGAGCTAGTTCCTTGACTGATTACCACCACAGCATCACCAACATACCTAGTGTATCCCTCAAGTGTAATCCATTATCTAGGGCATAAACTTACTATCAACTACACCAGTACAAGTATTAAGGTTCCCCCAAAATTAATTCATTATCTTAACAAAATCACTATGCATCACATATGCATCTTAACAAAATCTCTATCAAGTGTAATCCATTATCTTAACAAAATCACTTATCAGCAAAACCAACCCATATGCATCACATTCACACAACCATGAGACAACCAGCTAGATATGTTACATATACTCAGCAAAACCAGCCCATATATGCATCACATTCACACAACCATGAGACAGCCAGCTAGATATGTTACATATACTCAGCAAAACCAGCCCATATGCATCACATTCACACTACCATGAGACAACCAGCTATATGTGACACACTTCTCAGCAAAACCAGCCCATATATGCATCAAAATCAGATTCAAAAAATCAGATTCAAAACAACCAGAGAGGATATTTTCTGGACAAAATAATCCGAGAGGACAAATTACTAGATCACAACCAGAAAGCTGAAGAAGAAGAAGAAGAAAAAGAAGAAGAAGAAATAGTCGAAACAGAAAATTAGTAACACTAACCTTCTCCGACGGCTTGTGAAGAAGCAGCGTCTCTTTGTGATGGAACAGTCAATGCTGCAAGTATGTTAGGGTCAATTAATCCGACATGTTGTAGTTGTGCAATTACATCGACAATAACTTCTTGTCTCATGGTCTTCTTTTGTTCCTCCATTTGTTTCTCCATTTTTTGGATCCTTTCTTCCATTTGTTTCACTACACCATTCGTCGCATTTAAAGTTGGTTCAGAATTGCCAACTATTTTCTTCAAAGTAGTGTTTGTAACCCCCGTTCCATATAGTCTAAGACGCCCAGGGTGTTCAGGACCCATGACTGCAGAAAATGAATCAACAGACTGGCCATTTGCACTCGATTGTGCTTCAAGTTCCTCCATTTCAGCCTAACAAATTAAAGCATATCCAACAATCAAAGTCTTGTATATAATTCTAAATAAAGAATTAATAATGTCATTGTAAATCCATTAATATACACTATACATACAATTTTACTAGCAGTGTTTTCATAGGAGGCCTTGTACACACGGTTAGGATTTCTCGTTCTTGTGACCACAAAGAGCTCCTTAGATGATACAATTTCCTTCTCTTTTTCCTAGGCACAAGAAAATTGATATAAGAAATTGCTTAAATGATATATTAATACTAAATACTAAATACTAAATAAGAAAACACACCAATCTATTACGAATTACAGCAAAACTCTTTTTGCCGGTAGTGTGTGGATTCAACAACTTTTTCCGATTCTTACTATTTGTTTCCGACATCTTCTGCAAATAAATGAATCAATAATGTTAGTTAAGTGATCGACAGTTTGGCAACAACCAACTTTAATGTAAAATAAAGCTGCAACAACAACAATATCATAGAAGAGATCAAGAAAAGAATGAGTTGAAAGTTTTAGATTCCGAACTACAATTTACCAGGAATTTCTCAGACTTCCAATATTTGAGGAGTTCTTTGAACTGACATTCTGGAATATGGCCAGGCTTTTTGGACATTCGAACTGTATCATTGTCATATGGGTCATAATAAGTTCTCTTCAACTCAGCTCTATGACTTCTCCATGCTTCTCGAATTGTTGCCAGAGTCCAAGCTTTTGCCGCCTAAAAAATATTGTATTTCTCCTACAATTAGTGTCAACAAGTTATCAAAGAGTAGTAAAATTGCTTTAATAATAATTAAATATTGAAAAGTCAAAACCTTGGTATAATCCCATAAATCCTTTTTAGTGTCCATGTTCTTCCAATCAAATACATCACATGGACAAAGGGTCGCATTTCTTGCCAATGTGCCTAGGAAGCTACTTAGCTCTGTTACGTCGTCTTCAGTAGGTCCAATCGGTTGATTTAAACCATTCAATAGGATCAATTTACGCTCTTGCCGGCTATGTACTTTAGGCATCATCGTTCTACCTCTTGTATTTTTAGTGGGAACTCCTTCAACTACAACAAAATATGACTTAGAAATCATGAATGAAATAAGTAAGTTCCTAAGCTTATATGTTACCTTGTTCTTCAGGTTGTTCATCTGTTGGAGGACTAACAGAACTCCTTTGCACTTGATCCTCAACAGGCTGCTGCTCAAATAAAGGATGATCATCAAAAGTTTGTGCCTCATCAGATCTTCCATTAACTTCAGACTGTGGAGCTACCGGTTGTTTTTCAATTAATTTCAGCAGTTGTTCTTTCTCTGACTCTATAGCTTCAACTACTTCATTTGTTGTCAACAACCGTCGCTTTTTATTTGCCAAGAATGATAAAGATCCAGGTTTAGCAAATGCCTTATGTTTTGCTTTTTTATTTCTTTTTGGTGATTCTTATTGACTCATGACTATCAAAACCTGCATAAAATTATGAGTGATAATTAAAATATAACATAAAATGGACAGATATATTATTAACTTGAAAAGAGATAAGATCACATACTGAACTCAAGCAGAAAAGATGTAGAAAAGCTATGGAAATTATTATAGGTATAGGTCAGCTTTAAGTTCTTTGTATCCATTTCACTTCATCAAGTCTTATTCTTTATAGTACTAATGTATGTATGACAACAACAAACAACACCAGAAGCACTGGTTCAAGCAAGTCAGCATAACTTTACTATATCTTTACTATATGTAACACTGGTACAGCATTCTCGTGGTACTCTATCTCAATCATCCTATTTTAGTTTTATGTACTATACTTTCATCTATCATGTCATTACTATGAAGAATAGCTACGATAGTTCAGCTGTCATCACTTGTTCGCTACAATCCCTCAAATAACAGTTATTTATCAATTTGACGATTATGGATACATTAACTCTTATTATCCATCAGAACCCATTGCCAATTTGTTAGAATCACAAGTGTGAAGGTTCTGTACCAAGATGATATTCCCAGCAGAAATCTCTATAACAACCATGAAATAGTTCAAACAAAAACATTAAACAAGATATGTGATTAAACTAACTCGATTAGGAGGCAATTCATTCAGTCCAAAAAAATTTGGTCGAAAGGTGTTCATTATAAACAATGATCAACACTCTGCTTTCATTAAAAATTAGCTAACTGTTCTCTTCTTCTTTCTCTTCATTTTTTGGCACCACTTTGGTCCATCACAAAACTAAATCAGCATTTACAGTCACTGGCCTTTACTGGTATTTGAAGCAAAGTATTTAGTTGAAGAAGATGAGAGATCAGAACCTGGACCAGCAATGTTCCAAAAAGCGATCAGAACCTGTAGTTTTGTTGGTCCACTATTAAGTTGAAGATTCTCCGGAGAAACTTTGAAGGAAGAACACTGAAAAGGAATAAAAGAGAAAATTAGGCTTAGTAATATATGCAACAATACATAGCACGTGCGTATTATTGAAATGAGACTAATTTAGACAAGTTGAAAAAAATCACATTAATAGCAATGGAAAACAAACATAGAAAATAGAGTCCAATCGACATTCGTAATTGATAAGATGCAACTCAATAGGGTATTCATTACGCACTGAAAAAAATGAAGAAGAGAATGTATTTGAAGTAGGTCGGAAGATTCTTTGTCAATCATCGGCCTCCATCCAATCCCAATCAGTATCATCGAAGTCATCTTCCTCTTGCGATTCTTCTGAAGGTACATCTTGTGAATCGTGTGAGATGGAAGGCGCATCAATGATATCAACTGGGAGATCTTCCCTCGCCCATCTAACATCTACATCGACTAATCTTTCTGAAGAAACAAAATCATCATTGGTTTCCCTCCAAAATGTTTCTTCAATATTAGGACAATTCTCTTCCTCCAAATCATACAAATCTACTGGAACGTTATTTCTTGCGTAATAAACATTTTTCTCAATTGGGTCTTCCACATAAAAAACTTGATATACTTGAGATGCTAGTACAAAAGGATCATCCGTACAACATTTTTTATTGAAGTACACCCGAGTCAAGCCATATTCATCAACTTCATTATGAAACCAATCACATCTGAAAAGTACAACACTAAAACAACTCCAATAATCAATCTCAATGATGTCCTGAATAATTCCATAATAGATAACCATTCCATCGACAGGATTTTGATCCCTAGCACTAGCAAAACTATCTGTTATGGCTGACAAAGTCACTCCACTATTTTGAGTTTTGCAAGGAGCATCCCGTGTCTTCGTATGGAAACGATATCCATTAATGAAATATCCAGTATATCTTTTAGCCACAAAATTAGGTCCTTTGCCAAGCCATCTTAAATGATTGGACACTTCAACATTTTTAACTTTGTCCCTAAACCAATCACTAAATTCTCTACTATGGATCTGTGCTTTTACCCAGGCACTTCCTCTGTTACGAGTATCAACTAAACTCTTATGTTCCCTGCAAGCATGTATTGCAATTTAATCAATATGTACTTATTAATGAAATTCAAAACACATTAATCATAACATATAAATGAAGTTTCAATACTTACTTGATAAATGCATCAACTTTTTCATCACTGGTATTAAACAGAGTGTATCGATGTGCTGCAGACAACGCACCATGCTCCATATTAAAAGTCTTGCCTTTCCTTTTGTTCTTACTTCCAATTGGATGACCTGTCCTAGGAAATAAAGGTAAAACATCATCTTCCGCTATTTGAATGTCCTCATCATCCTCAGTTTGGTACCTACTAAATCTTGTTTTCACCCTATCAGGTAGGTATCTCGAACAAAAGGTCAAACACTCTACACCTTTACAACCCTCTACTATTGATCCTTCGGGATTTTTTCGATTACGAACAAGCCCCTTGTATTGACACATATTTCTTTCAGAAGAATACATCCAACGCAAATGAGTCGGACCCCCAAGCTTAATTTCATCTACTAGATAAATAGGCAAATGTGACATAATATCAAAATAGGATGGAGGAAAAATCTTTTCAAGCTCGCATTGTATATCAATGATTTCAGCCTTCATCTTATCAAGATCGCTTCTTCTTATGACCTTTTTACATATGCTTTTAAAAAAGTTTCCCAACCTAATCAAGACTAAAGACACATTCTTTGGTAGCACTTTCCGGACTGCAATCTGGATCAAGTAATGTAGTATGAAATGAGCATCATGACTTTTGTATCCTGATACTTTCAGCTCTTCCATTTGCACAAGATTTGATACATTAGAGGCACACCCTTTTGGCAATTTGGCATCTTTTAAAACAGTGCAAAATAGTCGTTTCTCTTCTGGTTTCATAGAGAAACAAGCTTTAGCCAGATGAATGTTTCCAGTATCACAATCTTCCATTGGTTGAAGCTCTCTGCGTATCCCCATATCACGCAAGTCATAGCGCGATTTTATATGATCTTTTGACTTTCCAAATATATCCAATAAAGTCCCAAGCAAACTATCACAAATATTCTTTTCTATGTGCTTTACATCAATATTGTGCCTCAACTTATTGGTTGCCCAGTATGGCAATTCAAAAAATATGGATTTTTTTTCCATGGACCATCATTCTTTCGCTTTCTTTTTTTTTGGCCCTTCCCAAAAATATTTTTGAAATCACGAAGTTCTTCCAGCACTTGTACACCCGATAAGGGCATCGGTGCAGATTTATGCTCCTCTTTACCATCAAATAATTTCTTATCTCTTCTAAAAGGATGATCAGGAGGTAAAAATGCACGATGACCCATGTAACACATCTTACGACTGTGTTTGAGATATTGGAAACAAGTATTATGATTGCAAGTGGGACATGCCCATCTCCCCTTGGTGCTCCATCCCGAAAGCATTGCCAATGCTGGAAAATCACTAACTGTCCACAGTAAAGCTGCACGCAACATAAATGTTTGGTTAGCTACAACATCATATGTCTTCACTCCCACTTCCCATAGTTCTTTCAACTCCTCAATCAGTGGTTGTAAGTATACATCAATATCATTTCCGGGCGATGATGGACCTGGAATAATCATTGACAACATTATGTACTCTGACTTCATGCAAATCCATGGTGATAAATTGTAATTCATTAACATAACCGGCCATGTGCTGTGGGAAATGCTCATAGTTCGAAATTGATTGAATCCGTCACTTGAAAGACCCAATCTAATATTACGAGCATCATTAGCAAAGTCAGGGTGAAGGGAATCAAAATCCTTCCAAGCTTCTCCATTAGCGGGATGTCTTAGATTTCCATCTTTGGGTCGCTCGGTATCATGCCATCTCATAGCTATAGATGTTTCAGAACACATGAATATTCTCTGAAGCCTAGGCTTTAAAGGAAAGTACCTCAAAACCTTCACCGGGATTTTACTGACCTTATTTGTTAAGTCACTCTGAACATTCTTCCATCTAGAAGATCCACACACAGAGCAATTATCTAACTTTGCATTTTCTTTCCAAAATAACATGCAATCATTAGAACATGCATGAATTTTCTCATAATTAAGACCCAAATCTTCTATCACCTTTTTTGCCTTGTAAAAAGACTCAGGTATCTGAGCAAATGGAAATGCCTCTTTTATTAAGTCTAACAAGTCTGAAAAGGCAACATCACTCAATTTGTGAATGCATTTTAACAAGTACAATCGGATGGTGAAACTCAACTTAGAAAAATTTTTACACCCCGGATAAAGCTGTTGTTTTCCATCCTCTACTATTTTAAAGAATTTTTTAGCATCTTCAAATGGTCCCTCTTGAACTCCCTCTAGGTGATCTTCTACATTTTGAAAAGTATCATGAAGTAGTTTACCAAAATCATCATGCATGTTTGAAGTTTCATCATCATTGGTTGATTGTGGCATATTTCTTGAGGAAAAACCTTCTCCATGAAAAACCCATTTGATGTATCCATGAACAAATCCATGACAAATCAAGTGATCCTCCACTACATTTCGACAATGCCAATTACGATTAAAGCACTTCTTACAAGGACACAATATTTCATTTCCTTGGGAAGCTTGTTCAAATGCCTTATCAAGAAAATCATTAACTCCATGAATATATTCATCGGTGGATCTTCGGAGATTCATCCAACTTTTATCTCCTATATCCATTTAATATTCTACGTACATGATCAAAATAGTATAGGCAATATATTAATCAAAACATAAATGAGTAAGTAATGCACCTAGGATGGTTGATACAATCAACATATGATAGAAGCAAAAAAACCATTTATTCTGAAGCAACAGCCAAATAAGCTAAACAAATGAAAGATGGAACTAAAGGGGCTTGTCATGGAGCTTGGGTAGTGTGTGAGCATTTTAACACTACTAGATTCCCAACAGAAAGATGGAACTGCACTATTTTATCTAGAGCTATGAAGGACTTCTCTAAAATCATTGAATACCTCGAACTTATTGACCCTCCTCTTGTAGGTGGACAGTACACATGGTTTAGGAGTAATAATCAATGAATGTGGAATTCTACCAGAAACTTTACAGTGACACAAAAGCTTAGAGACCCTCCTCAAATTACAGTGAGACAGAAGCTTAGAGACCCTACCAGAACTTCAGTTGGTTGACTACCTTAACTCTCACTTTATTGGTGAGGGTTACATTGTAATCCCCTTCCCATTTTCCCTCCCCTACCACAATTTTTAAAATTAAAAAAAATTATAAAAACTTCTCTTCCACCAAAATATAACTTTAGCCACATCTCCATTTATGGAGGTATAATTCAAGGAACCTTGCAAAGAATAAGTGTATAGAAGAGAATTTTGGACATGTGTGATGGTATTTTTATGCCTTTTCCCCATTTTTTTTAATAATATTGACTCATTGAATATTGATGATAAAATAAAATTCTAGATCGTGATTCGATTAAAGATAAAGAAAGAGAATTCTTGATTAAGTGTATATAAACTAGAATGTATTAGTAGTAAAATACTTGAGGAAAAGAAAAGAAAAAGATAAATAAAGGCAAGTTGTGGAATCCAAAAGAGAAGTGGCCTTTTCAACAAACCAACTTTTTCTCTGGTTTATAGTGAAAGTGATTCCAAGGACTATTCAAAGCAAAGCGAGAATTTATTGGAGTATTGTAATTGAAATAAATAAATGGAGACCTCAATTGAATGAATCAAGATTCACTTAGTTTTGAACATTTTACGTCATTATTACTACCCTATGTAACCTAATATAGTAGTACAAATACAGACTAAACCAAAACTGTTAAATTATGTTGCAAAGAAAAAGCTTGATAAGGGTACTTCAAAAGTTAAAAAGGAAATGAAACAACAGCCAAGTCCACAAGTCCCTTCATAAAAGTCTAATCTTTGGCAAAAGAGAGTAACATCATAGCCATCAGAGAACCAATGAAATAATGCCCTTTCCTAAAACAACAAAAAAATTGGTAGCATAATTCACGGATTCCTGTCATTCTGTCATGGCAGAGACTACTTTCAGCAATAAAGTAAAGAATGATATAAAACTTGAAAGCATGTAAAACTTGAAAGAAAATCTTGAGGGCTATCCATTTATATGTGCCAAGACATACACATATACACCTTGCATATACTTATATATCTCCAAAAAGATACTACTGTCCAGAAACTGCTAAATCAAGCCAGTAGAAACTGCTAAACCCTTACAGCAGTCAGTGAAAATTTCGTAGGGTAAAAAACGTAAGCAATGCGTTTAAGATGCAACAACTGAAGCCAAACCTTCACATTTTCTAGCATAACATTGATGAGGTAAACTACTAAGAATCAACATCTTAGACAAAGTACGACCAAAATAATATTTCAATGTTCAATTATTGACACAATCACTTTCATAACTATGTTTGTGAATCTGCTCTTAGTCATGCCCTCACCCCTAACATCCCCATCCGCTTGAACTAATCTGAATCAAGAAACCAAATAACAGACAATGAATAACAGTCCATAAAAGGCTATGTTTAACATTTCCAAACCATTTATGGACAACTTGAGTTTGAGACATCAACAGTTTCTAAAAGCAAAACAGTGAGCAAGATACCAGTTACAATTGTTATACAATTTTGACAAGTTCCGAATGATAGCATCAGAAAGCAATTCTAAATTGTTAAAAGTTCAGGGATAAAAGCATTACCATCTAAAATATCATCACAAAAAGAAACATTCTCTGAAGAATACTGAAATTCAGTTGGCGTATTTTCGGCTGCTCTAATGCCTGGTCCAACTCTCAGCGCTACTACACTCTACACCAAGGTATTACTCCTATTAGTTTGCTAAATTCAGTCCCAACTATTTCTTGTTACAAACTACAGTCAGTAATTTTTGTTATAGGCTAGAAGTACAATAGCATTTCAAATCGATAATCGTGTTACATACGACAATGGATCCAACAATCCTCCAACAACCTTCAAACAGTCAGTAACATAAAAACAGAGCACACACAAACACTAAAGTCAGTAACTGCAAACAGAGCACACATCATCTGTAGCATAAAAATAAAATATAAGGATGAATCAACAAACACAAAGACTTTCAACCAAAAAAACAAAGTAATACAGCACATATATTTATGATTTTTCAAAACCCTATAATGAAATTTCAACATTTGAAAAAATAAAGTACATGCACAACAAATTACACATTGTGGGGACTTAGAAATCAAGAAATACGCAGAAAATGAAGAGTATTTTTTGAAATCGTACCTCTCTGGAAGTTCTAACTTCTCTGTGAAAACAAGCCCTGGAGAACTTGAGACGCGTTTTGAAGATGTTTGAGGGATTTGTAGCTCAACGAGGTTGTACCTCCGATAAACCCACCGGAGCTCGACCTTTAACCTGGTTCACCTGAGAGACGAAGATTTTGAGCTTTGGGTGTTTGAGACAACGATAATGAAATGCCCAAACGAACCTGAACCTGAGATGAGGTGTGAAATAACTCACCTTTCCTCGGGTCTACTGAACTGGAGACGAAACTAAAGCCCTAAATCTTCTTCATCTTCATCTTCATCTTTTTTGTTTGACAAAATATGACAGAAATTTCGAAACTAAAGCCCTAAATCTAGATGAGGAATGCCCTAGGTTTGAAGAAGATGACGAAATCGAAGAACCATTTGAAGAAGATGAGGAATGCCCTAGGAATTTCGAAACTAAAGCTCTCTTTTCAGAAAAGGTTTTCAGAAAAGGCGCTCAAGTTTTGGGAGTGGAGCGAAATATATTTTATTTCGCGGGTTAATTTTTTTTGGGCCTGGTAACCGTTGCCATAGGTACTCTATTGCAATGCATAAAAATTAACCGTTGCCATACCAAATATATAGCTACGGTTGTAACTCTAATGGCATGGTTTACGTTAATCATATATTGCCACGGTTAAAACCGTAGCTAAAAGACTTATATTGCTACAGTTTAAGAACCGTTGCCATATAACCGTTGCCATATATCTAATTTCTAGTAGTGTCCCTTGAGTTGGTAAGTCGTAAACTCCACCTTTTCCTTGAAAGATACCCCCATAATCTCCACAATTTTATAGAACTCATCAATAAACTCTTGTGGGTCCTCATCTACCTTGGAACAATGGAACTGCAAGGGATTCATTCTAGTAAAATCTCTCACCCTAGAAGGCGACGTAGGAGTCTTTGGAGAAGCAATAACTTGGGCCAACATACTGAAAGTGGCCCTACACTCCTCATTAGTCACTTGATTTTCTTGAGGGTCTTGAGGAAGTTGAGGAGCCAAAGGGGCCTGGTCCTCATTAGCATTGACTCCCCTAGGAAGCAATACATGTCATGGAGTAATTCTCTGAAAATTTCAAAGAACAAGCATTAAAGGGAAATAGTCTTGAAGGCACAACATTGATCACAAAGAAGTGAAGATTTACTAAATATCTCATAGAATCCTATTCGTAGGTGTGGAATGATTCACACCTATGAATATGACTCTACTAGACGCAACAAATTGGACTCCCTAGGATGTTTTCAAACCTTGTACTTTGCTACAAAGTTTATCAAGACTTGAACCTAGGGCCTGGCTGTGACACAATGAATATGAAACACAAAGGCTCCCCATCGAAACCTCTTGTTCATATCAAAAGCATATATAAGGTAAATAAGCAATCATAAGAGTAAACATGCAGAACATAGCATCATAAGAGTTAAATATTTCCTTTAGGGGCAATTATAACATCTTTAGCCAATACATGCATCTATGTACATGATGTTGGAAAGGACTAGAACATATCTTTCTGGTTCACCCTGAAGATACAAAAGTACAAAAGTATTAGGAACATTAACATAAGCAAGAAATGTAAGAGCTTGTCCTAGAAGCATGGAAACTTACCAAATCTTCAATAGCAACACCAAAAGCAGGCCACAATAGTGAGGAATGAAATTGTCGTCCATCCCTACATGGTGATATCATATAGGCAAGAGTATTTATTTTTATGTTAGAATGTACTAAGTAGGTAAGCATGTAATGCATCAATAAACGTCATACATAATAGCAATATATATAGACATAGCAATAGAATATGAACAAGATATGCACGAATCAATGCACCTTTAAAATCATATGTGGAAGCATCATAAAACATTCAGAGACTAATAGACATACATATGTGGGAATAAGACCATAACCAATAACAAGACCATGCGGGCTTTATCATAGGATCCCGATGTTCCCTCTATACTAAGCAAAAGAGGAGTCTACATTACCAAGGTAGACCGATCCTCACCCTATAAGCTCTATCCTAGCATGGTGAAAACCCATCATTTTGACCCCACCCTTTAGACTCTATCCTAGCTCGAAGAGTGTCCATTAAAAGATGTATGGATCGATTAGCACATATTATAGGCATATAAACATCAGCATCATCCTACGGAGCACGTAGTGATGGGATAATGGAATCTATCAATGTCCTCTTGGTGCTAAGTTGTATCCTATGGAATAAATAGACATGTATATATATATAGAAATTATTGTAATCCATAATTCTGTAAAAATGATACTTTCATAGCTTGTAAAATAGGCATCATAACCTAATCACATCATAGGAACAGTCCATGTACATGACTTTTCATATAGTGTGGGTATATTCCCCATCTTATCATCATTTCATAAACATTAAGGTCGTAAGTCACCCCATCATCATATCATCATCATCCTTATTATAAAATCATATTTTCATACTTAAAATCATAGTCATAAGATCGTAACTTAGGGAAATTAGGGCCATGTGAGGGTTCATGAGGAATTAAGCTTAAAATCATGCAATTAGATAAAAATCATGTAAGAATCATATAACTGAAATCATATTGAATCATTTGTAAAGAACTCACATCAATTTCAAAAAGCCCTAATCATTATATACTTGAAATCATTCAAGTAAAAAACCATTATTTTTAAGTAATTGGCATGGATCCATACTAGGATTGATCAATAACCATAATATCCATCATAATTGAAGAAATTAAATAGAAGTAGAGAAGACCCATACAATTTAGATTATTGAAATTAGCTAGAAATGGAGAATTTAGAAGGAGCTCCATATAAACAAGGATTCTATGGGTGAAAAACTCACATATCTTTAGGAAAAGCCTTTTAGAATTTTGAAGAGAAAGTAGAGAGCTTGAGTTGATCTTCAATGGAGATCCTTTCTTGTTGAAGAAGAAAGCTTTTGAGAGTAGTTTTAGAGAGAGAATATTTGTAGTGAGTGACATGATGAATATGGGGTCAATTTGGGTTTAAAGACCATATATAGTGTTGGTTTTGGACTTAAAACCATCCAATTCATTCTAGTTTGGTTTAAAAAGATTGGGAAATTGATCCCTAGGTATCTAGGGCCTTGTAAAATCCTTAAGTAGGTTGGTAAGTGGCTTTTGAATTGGAGTTATCATTGGACATGAGTATGCTTCATCTAGTTTTTTATGTGCCCATGTGGAGGTAGTGTGTAGGTGACCCAAATTCCATTGTGCCTTTGGAGGTTGTTAGTGTTGAAGAAAATTATGAAGAAGCCCTGGTTGAATTATTGGATAGGAAAGTCAAGAGATTGAGGAAAAAAGATGTTACATCCATCAAGGTCCTTTTAAGAATCAACTAATTGGAAGTGCCACATGAAAAGTAGAAGCATATAAGAAGAAACAATATCTTATCTCTTTCATTCTACTCAAGGCTAAGAAGTTGAGATATTCTTGCCAAAAAAGCCCCAAATTCCTTCGTTTTGAATTTTTATGTCATAATACATGCATGCATGCTCATAGTATTGGTTTTGAATGACATTTTATGCAAAGTTTGAAACATTTTCATGAAATTGGTGTTTAAATTGCATTATTGCATTCTAATATCACACCTAAACTACACCTCTCAATTAAGGTATAATCGGTCGCTGTCAAATATAGAACCTAGTAATAGTAGGGTCGATCCCACGAGGAATAAGGTCTATACCTAAAATAATTATGAACAATTAGATTGAATTAATCTACTTATTTTCCAAAGGGAGGGTTTTTGTAAAATGCAATAACTAAACCTAAACAACAGCAATCCATCAAGAGCAAGTGTTGTTAAATCAGTGAAGGAAGTAACTAGAGTATTATGTTTCCCATGAATTCCTAACTAAGTATAGCCAGATAACCGTAACCTTTTCTTGTGTGTAGCATGTAAAACTGGTAAGTTATGTTTAGCTAACCCTTTGATCCAGGCGTTAAGTAAATTTCACTATATGATTTGATCCATCCCCGTAGTGTTGCATTACTATTGACCCTCATCTTTGTCCCAGTACAACTATCCCTTGATCTGTTCTGGTTGATAAGATGAGAGTAATCAGATCGAATCCTATTAATTATCCCGTATCCCATTCATTACCCCCTTGATCCCATAAGTAAGAATTAGGTGAGTTCTAGTGTTGGCCACTGTTAAAAAGCATTCTAATCGAAGAGATAATTTAATACACACATGCACACGAATTAGGTGAGTTCTAGTGTTGGCCACTGTTAAAAAGCATTCTAATCGAAGAGACAATTTAATACACACATGCACACTTTTCTAGAATTACAGATTATCCGATTTTTACTTTATTAGTTCTTCATGGTTCCCACAACCCTAGTTGTGGATTTAGCTACTCAAGTTCATTGTAGATGAAACAATCATGGTAAGAAATAGCATAATTAAACACTCACAATGATAAATTGAAGAATAATAAATTTGAATTCTTCACAAGAAATCACAATGTTATAACTCTAATGTAATATCAAAAGAAATCTCCAAGAAGACAATAATAATCACAAGTAACAGAGTCTCAACATTTTGACTACTCTCTCTCTCTCTAATAAAACATTAAAAAAACTATTTATAATAAGTGGAAACTACATCCTAAATGAAATAGGAAAACTGAAATCAAGAAATTAGACGAGTAATGTTATGAGTCGTTGATGGAATCACAACCCATAAAGGGTCTTGTTTGAAAACTCTTAAGAAATTCCTTAAAACTCTGATCCTCCAGGCATGATATTATCAACAATCCATTATCTGGCTTATGACTTGTAGGAGCCATCATCTTATAATAGCTCAGCATTTAGCATATTTTCTGGTCTTTAGCATACGAAAAAATATATAGGTCGTCAATAAATCTACGGCTCGCCTGACAACTCGTAACCTCAATATCTGTCAATTAACCCTTCACTGGATCTGACCCATGAAACCAACCTAACGACGGTGAAATAAACCATGACCCGTAGAGGGACTCGTAAATCTACAAAAACCTGCAATCTTTGCAACTTGGCAAAAAATTATCCTAATTCCTAAAATCCTAGAAACAAACACAAAAACACACCAAACCTACTAACATCGCTTTGAAAACACACAAAATTTCATGTTTTAAGTATGAAAAATCTCATATTTTTCTGGCACATAAACATCCTCAACATAAAATTGTTGCTTGTCCTCAAGCAACAGACTCAATCTACATCAGCAATATAGCAACACAAATACCTCAAACACATGGCATAATGATGTGCTATAAAATTACAACACTTTTGATGTTAAAACTTGGAATCTTATGTGTTCTCAAAGTGATGTTAGTAGATTTGATGTTTTTTTTTTTTTGCAGAATTACAAGATTGGGCATGATTTTGGGTTAAGTGTGTAGATGCTGAAGGTTTGCAATTCTACGACACCCTTTACAGGTTGTGAAAGTTTTCTCGTGCCGTAGAGGTGGTATCGTAGAAAAATCTAGTGAACGGGAGATTTTTCGAATTTGAATCTATGAACATGCAGATAAACCATAGATTGAAGCACGAGCTGTAGATAAGGTTTTGTACCTTGAGGATGAGAAATTGGGAAGTTGCTCAAAAGTCATCAAACGAAATCCTATACAAGTCGTAAGTCTGAATACGGCCCGTAGAAAGGTCTCATAGAAGTTAAACCCAAAATTGAATATGAAGTCCACGAAGCCGCAATTACAGGCCGTAGAACTTTATATGATCCATAAATAGGTTCTTAGTGCCTGAGGCATGTAGGTTTTACTATTTTGATTTGGTTTTGTATATTTTAGGTTATTTTCAGTAGAGAAGCAGTTGACAACAAGGAGAGACACTTGGAAATGATATTTTATGATTTTAATTCATACTTTGTGATTTTCATTGAAACGCTTGGATTTCTTTTCCTTAATTTCATCCCTGTAAGTGCTAAATTATGCTATTCTATTCATAATTTTTTCATCTAAAATGAATATGAGTAGGTAAATTCATAACTAAACTAACAAGGTAAAATCGGATAATTCATAATTCTTGACAAGTATGCATGCATGTATTAATTAATTCTCTTTGCTTTGGTTGCTTTCTAGTGGTGCCCAACGTTAGAACACGCGTAGTGTTATTGGCTGGATCAAGGTAGTAATGAATAGAAAAAAAGATTAATTAATAGAATTTGATTGATGTTTTCTTATATAATCAACCAAACAGGATTGAGGGGAGGTTGTACTGGAACAATAAGTAAGGGTTAGTAATGTCACACTGCGGGGATGAATCAAATCACGTAGTGAAATTTACCTCTCACTTGGGTGAAAGGATTTGATAAACTTAATTTACCATTTTGCATGTTATACACTAGAAAAGAATGTGATTATCTAGTAATACAAAGTTAGGGAATCGTGGAGAACACAATACCCTAGTTATTCTTCTTACTAGTTTCACACACTTGCCTTAGTTTTGAATTTATTTCTTAAATCATACAAGCCCCCTCCTCTCGGGGAGATAAGTAGGTTAATTAACTTGAATTGCATAAAATTACTCTAAGTCTACTATATTCACTGTGGGATCGACCCTAACCTTGATTTGATTATATAGCTTGACAACGACCACTTCAATTTTCAAAAAGGAGGTGTAGCTTGGGTGACATCAAGATTTTGGCGTCGTTGCTGGGGAATACGACTAGACTTGTTTAATTTGAGTAATTGGGGAATTAATCCTTATTTCCCTCATTTTACCTTTTCTGTTATTTTTGTTTTATTTCAATGTGTAGGTGTAGCATACGCACAACACTCAAAGTCGCAACATTCCTTTGACTCTGTTTGACCCAGAGATCTAAAGGACACTGAGAAGACTGGCCCAGGACAATGCTATAAATATTATAGTGAATGCAACACTGAACTAGAAACAGGACTAGAATGAGAACGATAAGAACCTACCTCTGCTTAACGATGTTGATTCAAGTCATATGATCTTAACGCCAAAGCTCATATGTAGAATCAATATTGGCTTAATCCTATTACGATGGATGTCACTAGAGCTATTGTGTTATCTCCACTATCGGATGATTCAAAGTTCATTGTTTCAAGTGGGTTGCTTCAAATGTTGCAGAATCGTGGGTTATTCGAAGGCCTACCATTAGAGGAACCGCATAGCCATCTACACAATATTGTCTTTGTTTGTAAGAGCATGATAGGAAACCAAAATCTGTCTATGGATGTCGTTGGGCTCTATATCTTCCCATTATCTCTAACAGGCAATTCAACACCATGGTTATTCAAGCTCCAACAAAGTTCGATCACCAGAAGGACTAAATTGTAGAAGGCCTTCTTGGAAAGGTTCTTCCCAAGATAAAAAAAGCTAAAGTTGAATGACAAAATCAACAACATCAAACAACTTTCTACTGATTTGATAAGTACCACGCGGGAGAGGTTTACAGAGTATCTGAGGAGTGTCCCTGACAACAAGATCACAAATGATATCTTAGCGGAGATCTTCTATCGATCCCTAGATGAGAATAGCCAAGCATGAGTTGATACTATCATGGGAGGATCGTTTTTAGATCAGCCATTTTTTATGATTGTTGAGAAGCTAGAAAAGATGTTCAAGACAAATTGTGCATGGGGAACGAGATATAAGTCGACAACAAGAGCTCGTGCACAGTTAGTACTAATTTGGTGCAAGAAAAAATAAATAAGGATACAACGCAAGAGCTTAATCAGATTAGTACCAAACAATATAGAGTTGTGGACGAAGCGGGACCAAGAAGATGTGAATCCAGTAGATTATCAGCCTTCACGAGCACCCACGTATGAGTAGCCTTACTATGAGGAGGATACTTATTTTGTCACTGATTAGATGGTGGTGGTGGGGGGGAGGGGCTGGACTAACACCCAAGGATCCAATCAGGACTATTAGCACTAAGACAGGGGCCAAGACTATTAGCACTCAAGGAGGTTACTATGATAGAAACAGGGGCCAAGACATAGATGCTGATTAGGGATGCCGATATGGTTACCGGAATGGTCTATATGTGCCACCATATAATCGAGATTTGGGTGGTGGTAACTCTAGTGTTGAGGAGATGTTTGATTGTCTATTGAAGAAGGTTGACACACAGGATGAGACCTTGACGTGATAAAGTCAGGCATCTCCAGCATTAATAAGAAAATTGTGTCTCATACTGTTGCTATCAAGAAACAAGAGCAGCAATTAAGTCAAATATCAACTCAACTAAACTAGCGATAGAAAGGTACATTGCCCAACAATACAATTCAAAATCCAAAGAATGAGGGGCAGTGTATGGTTGTGATTACTCGTGGTGGCAAATAGACCATTGACCCTCCGATGTTGGTTGATGATGATGATGTTCATGAGGAGGTAGTTGAGGTCAAAGATGCAGAGACAAGAGATGATCATGCACAGGATGGGGTGAGTGATGCTGCAGTGATGCCAGAAAAGTTAAAGCCCATTCCTAGACCCCCTTCACCTTTCCCTCAGAGAAAAAAAAAGGAGGAGAAAGGTAAATTCAAGCACTTCCTCTCTATGCTAAAACAACTCTCCATCAATATTACTCTTATTGAAGCATTGTAGAAGATTCCTAGGTACGCAAAGTTCATGAAAGACCTAGTCACAAAGAAGCGGACTATAAGCCAGGAGCTCTTTCAAGAGCGTGAACATTGAAGTGCGATTGCTACAAGGTCATTGGTACAGAAACAAGAAGATCTCGAAGCATTCACCATACACTGCACTATTTGTGATTTTGAGTTCTCAAGGGCATTATGTGATCTTGGCACAAGTATAAACCCGATGCCTCTTGCAGACTTCAAGAAGCTAGGACTTGAAGCCCCTACCCCTACGAGCATGCAATTGTTGATGGATGACCAAACAGTGAAGAAGCCTATGGAGATACTATATGACATCCTTGTCAAAGTGGATAAATTTATATTCCCCATACACTTTGTGATCCTTGATTGTGAGGTGGACTTCAAAGTCCCAATCATCTTGGGGAGGACCTTCTTAGCCATTAGTTGAACATTGGTGGATATGAAGAGAGGCCAACTCAAGTTTAGATTGGGTAAAGACAAGGTCGTATTCAACGTCTACAAACATATAAAGAGGGATGATGATATGAAGGTAGTCTCTGACATTGAGAGCGTGGATGATGTTGAACCAGAGTTAAGAATTGAAGAAAGATTAGATGTTGACACCCTAGAGGCAGTATTGATGAACTTTGAGGGTGATGGCATTCCAGATTATGAGGAAACAGTAAAGGCTCTGGGGGTATCTTATGCCCTTAGACGACAAGCTAAGCTACAGTTGGACCTGAAGAATTTAGAATCACCACCTGTTAGACTATCCATTGAGGAGTCACCGGTGCTAGGAATAAAGACTCTTCCATCCCATCTAAGATATGTATTTTGGGTGCTAGCAACACCTTTCCAGTCATCGTCACTACGGATCTCAATGATGAACAGGTTAATAAATTGGTCATAGTGCTTACACAGTTCAAAAAGGCTATTGGGTAGACAATTGTGGACATCATTGGTATCCCACCTGGGGTATGTACTCATAAAATTCAACTATTCAAGGACTACAAGCCAAGTATTGAGCACCAAAGGCGTTTTAACCCACCTATGCAAAAGGTCGTGCACAAATAAATCGTCTAGTGGTTGGACGCAGGGGTGATCTATCCAATCGCTGATAGTGAATAGATGAGTCTGATCCAATGTATTCCAAAGAAAGAGGGTATCATCGTGGTCCCAAATACTAAAAACAAGTTGATTCCCATGTGACCAGTCACTGGGCCAAGGGTGTGCATGGACTATAGAAAACTTAATACATTGACAAAAAAGGACCATTTCCTTATGTCGTTCATGGATAGACCGTTTGGTTGGAAAAGGTTGGCATTGCTTTCTTGATAGGTACTCAGGATACAATTGAATTTCTATTGCTCCAAAAGACTAGGAGAAGACAACGTTCACATGCTCCTATGAAACCTTGACATTCAAGAGGATGTCATTCGGGTTGTGTATTGCGTTAGCAATATTCTAAAGATGCATGATGTCCATTTTCTCATTCATGGTGGAGGACACTATCGAGGTCTTCATGGATGACTATAGTATGGTTAGTGACTCTTTTAAGGATTGCTTGATCCATTTGCATGCGGCGCTTAGCAGATGTGAAAATAGTCATCTAGTTCTGAATTGGGAAAAGTGTCACTTCATGGTGAAAGAGGGAAATGTGTTGGGGCACAAAATCTCCGTCAAGGGCATCTAGAGATAAAGTGAAGGTGATTGAGAAGCTTACCCTATCCATCTCTATCAAGGGTATGAAACGTTTTCTAGGCCATGAAGGTTTCTACAATCGCTTTATAAAGGACTTCTCAAAGATTGCACATACCTTGAGAAAATTACTTGAGAAGGATGTTATGTTCGTGTTTGATGATGCATGCCTGAAAGCCTTTGAAGGATTGAATAGAAGTTGATTTCGGCTCCTATTACCGTTGCTCTAGACTGGTTGAAGCCCTTTGAGATAATGTGTGATGCAAGCGGGGTTGCACTTGGTGTATTGTTGGGACAACACAGAGCGAAGATACTACATCCTATATATTATGCCAGCAAAGCCCTTAATGTAGTATAGAAGAATTATACTGTCACATAATAGGAGTTATCTGCAGCGGTCTTTGCCTTCGAAAAATCCAAGTCTTATCTTTTGGGGACTAAATTCATTGTGCACACCAACCATTCAACATTGTGGTACTTGATAGCGAAGAAGGATATAAACCTCAGACTAATTCGATGGGTACTTCTTCTTCAAGAGTTTGACTTTGATGTTATTAGTAGATAGGGGACTGAAAATCACATTGTAGATTAGCTCTCCAGATTAGAAGATAGAGCAATGGAAAAGTTCCATGATGGGGTTGAGATTGATGACTCGTTCCCTGATGAGAGAGTGTTGGCAGCATCCTATGACTTGGTGCCATCGTTTGCAGATTATGCGAACTATTTGGTTGGTGATGTTGCGCCATCAAATTTGACTACTCACCAGCACTACAAATTCATGTCTGATGTGAGGATGTTTTTTTGGGATGATTCAGCATTGTGTTCCTGAGGTAGAAATGATGAGTACTCTAGAGGCGTGCCACTCATCTCAAGTGGGTGGGTATCATAGTGGAGTCTGGAAAGCAGACAAGATCTTGTAGTGTGGCTACTATTGGCCAATAATCCACCAAAATGCCCATGACTATGCTAAAGCGTGTAATAGATGTCAGAGAGAATGTGGTATTTTCCGCAAGCATGAGCTCCCTCTAAATCCCAATATGGTGATTGAATTATTTGATGTGTGGGGGATAGATTTCATAGGTCCATTTCTTAGCTCACATGGGAACAAGTACATCTTAGTGGCTGTGGATTATGTATCAAAATGAGTAGAGGCCGTCGCTCTTCCGAACAATGATAGGAAAAAGTGTCACATCTTTTCTGAAAAGGAACATCTTCTTAAGGTTTGGTGCCCCTCGCATAATCATTAGCGATGGAGGTTCCAATTTATGCAACATATTTTTCAAGGCTCAACCGGAGAAATATGGGGTAAAGAATCGGGTGGCAACACCCTATCATCCACAGAAAAGAGGGCAAGTTGAGGTGTCCAATGGAGAGATCAAATAGATTCTATCCAAGATGGTGAACGCAAACCATACTAATTGGTCGCGGAAGCCTGATAATACATTAAGGCCATACTAGACTGCATTCAAGGACCCCTAAAGGCATGTTTTCTTACAAACTTGTCTTTGGAAAAGCTTGTTACTTACCGGTGTTGCTTAAGCACAAGGAATCGTGGGTGCTCAAAATGTTGAATTTAGATTGGAGCGATGTGGCGAACTCAAGGATGAGCAAACTCAATGAGCTTGATGGATTCTGCTTGAAAGCATATGAGAGCTCAGCCCTATACAAACAAAGGATGAAGCTACGACATGATTGTCAAATAGAGAATCACCAATTTGCACCAGGGGACTTTATGTTGCTTTACAATTCCAAGTTGAAGTCATTCCCTTGGAAGCTCAAGTCTAGATAGTTGGGACCTTTTAGAGTATCACATGTTTTAGATCAAGGGGCTATTGAGCTAGAGAAAATAGACGACGCAATATTAAGAGTGAATGGCCAAAGAGTCAAACTGTATCTTGGCAATGTTGAAGAAGTAAAGACAATGGAAGCATGGACACTTGGTGAAGTTTGAGTAACCAAGATGTCTAAGTCATGCCACGACACTAAATCATGCATTGCTTGGGAGGCAAACCAAGGTAAAAACTGGCGCTTAGGCATCCAAGTATGTTTTTTGATCCTTGTGCTTTATTATTATATTTCTTGCATTGAGGACAATGAAAAGTTTTCTTTTGATTGGGTATGGGTAGATATAGGCCTCAGTGAAGTCTGAGTAACCTTGGCTTATAACTATCTTAAATTTTGAATTCGAGGGGGTTTCTCGCATGTGTTCTTTTTTCCCAAGGATATTTACTTTCCGTTGAACTGGTATGTTTATGATGTGTAGATAATATTAGTAGCATATAATACTAATGTTTATGGCATATGTTAGTTTTGTGAAAGAACACAGGCAAGAAAACCCCCACAGACTCAAAAATTAGGATAGCTATAGGACATGGTTACTTAGACTTCGCCGAGGCCTATTGCTACCCACATCCCTTCAAAAATCATTTGCATTGTCCTCAATGCACCAAAATAAACAAAAATACCATATTAGGGTCAGAAAGAACATACTTGGGAAACTAAGCGCTGGTCTCTATCTGCGGCTTGGGTTGCCTCCCAAGTAGCGCTTGGTTTAGTGTCGCAACGCAATGTAGGCTATTTGGTTACTCAGACTTTACCAAGATCCCGCGCTTCCACTATTTACCCTTTCTCAGCATTGTCAAGGTATTACTTGATCCTCTGGATTTTTTTGTTGAACCTCGTGCCACTTTTCTTCTCCGACTCAATAGCCTTATGGTCAAAACATGTATAATTTTGAACGAACCAAACTGTCTGGACTTGCGTTTTCCAGGAAACAAGTTCAACCTAGAGTTATATAGTAAAAACAAGTCTCCTGATGTAAATTGGTGATACTCAATGTGATAATCATGATTCATTTTAATCTTTTGCCTGTATAGGCCTGAGCACTCATATTTCCTCAAATAAAACTCATTAAGTTCATCGAGTTAGCTCAGCCTTAAGTTTGTCGCATCATTCCAATCCAGATTCAGCTTCTTAAGAGCCCACATCTCCTTGTGCAAATTCTCTACCAGTAAGTGACAAACTTTAAGAAAGCCAAGCTGGTAAGGAGACATACCCGTGGGAGTTTGGAATGCAGTCCGGTATGCCCATAATGCATCATCAAGATTCTGTGACCAACCTATCCGATTTGCATTCACAATCTTTGATATGATCTATTTAATCTCCATATTAGACAATTTAACCTGCCTAGGCTTCTGTGGATGGTAAGGCATTTCCAGTCTATGCCTTACCCTATATTTTTCTAGAAGAGTTGTAGATAACCTATTGCAAAAGTGAGAATCTCTATCGCTGATGATCGCCTGAGGAGTGCCAAACCTAGAGAAGTGTTTCTTTTTAGGAATGTTGTGACACTTTAACCTTCATTATTGGGAAGCACCACCACCTTCTTCCATTTTGAGACATAGTCTACAACAACCAGAATGTAGTTTTTCCTATGAAAACTGACGAACAACCCTATAAAGTCTATCCCCCAAATGGTCTTTCAACAATACATAGCCTTCATAGAATTTCAACAACTTTCATAACATACTTGGTAAACCTCATCAATCATAATATTCGTGATATGTAAAGAAAAGGACTTCATGAACTTACATAAATTTCGATAACATAAATGGGTAAACTCTTGACATTGAAAACCTTCATGTTCTCACATATCATAGATTGAGACTTCCCTTCTTTCGTAAAACTTTCTTTCACATAGACTAGATCTAAGACATGGGAGGTTCATGCTCAAAGACATGAAATCATGCAATTCGTATGTACATCATGTTTACATAAGATAGAATATAATCACTTAGAATCGTTCAAACCGAACTTGATCCTTGTAAATCCCTAACCTGAAAAAACATGAATTTCAACTCAATATTCATCATAGACCCTAACATGATACTTCATATAACTAGGAATGCACCATAAAATCCATGATTTGAGTGACTTCACAAAATCTCACTATATAATCTTTGGAACAAGTAAAATAGAAGGAAACTTGAGCTTTGTGGATTGAAGGGTACCACAAAACCCACATAACTTAGCCGAAGACCTATGTTGAAATCAAGAACTTTGGGAAGAGACTCAAAACCCTAACTTTGCCTTCAATAGAGAACATTGGGAAGTTGAGAGGATTTGGTACTTGGGTTTAAAAAAATGATATAGGAATGAGGGTTAATGGGGTTGTATAAAACTAATATAGGGCATTTTAGGAGCCAAATAATATAGCATTGGGTTTAGGATGCGACGAAATGACAAAAACACCCTTCATAAAAACTGGTCGGATCAACCCACGAAGGCCCAATTACGGGACATAGATGGAAAAATGACATGTACTTCGAGGTCTCATAATCCTTTGCCCCTTATTTCTGCTCTCTGAATTTCACTCTTCAGACACCTTCTATGGTTTGTAATAGAATTTAAGATCTGTTATCGTCAGTCAAGATCCAAAAACTATCCCACTAGGCTCTAAAACCACGAATCCTTCTGTGGTCTGCAAAGCATATCACAAGCCGTGAAGCCCTTCATAGATACCATCTGTACTTAACCAAAACTTCTATTTTCCAGGATCCCATCTACGACCTATTATTATGACCTGTAGAGCACTTCATGACCCGTAGTCTCTTCTCATGCTCCAATTCCTAAATTTAAATTTTTCCCAAACCAAAACCCCAAACCATGAGGCCTTTGTGTTGCTTGTGAACTAAATGACGACCCATACTTAGGTCTCGTGGTTTCATTCTGCTGACAAAATTTCAACTTTATGCCTTAGCCTCAACCTCAAACTTTTGAGTTGTTACAATAACTTACAAGTTCTACATACTACACACGAGAAACGATTACAATTATAAGATTATACTACATTAGGAATTCATGGGGATCGAATACCCTAGTTGCATTCTCTTACAGGATTCATAATACAGGCATATAATTTAGTGTTAGGATAGGTTTATTTATTATTTTATTTAATTATAAACTCCCCTATTAAAATAAGATGATTAATAACTTGAATTTGCTTTGACTACTCTAAGTCTAGACAGTATTCCTCGTGATTGATTGTAACCACAATTAGGTTCTATACTTGGCATAGACCATATATGCTTTTATTGGGAGGTGTAATTTGGGTGTGATCAAATTTTTGCATTGCTACTAGGGAATATGACTTTTAGATTAGCTTCGTTGAAGTGATTTGAGAGTAATTTTTATTTTTATATTTTACGTAGTTAGTTTTTTTTGTTTTTCACATAATACAAGTATAGTGTATGTCCAACACATGTAGTTGAGGCAGTCTCTTGACGCCATACGATATTGAACTACCACGAACCTTGAGAAGAATGGCCCAAGATAATGTTGCTCAGAACTTAGAAGATCCAATAGATCTTCTCTAGAGGCAAGAGCAAAACATGCGTCAAGACGCACACTCTATCGAACCAAACCTACCTCCACCTCAAGGGGTGAACCATCCTCATTTGCAAAGAGATCAAGGTGGTGCATAGAAAAACTATAGACTTGACCCAATTGCAGTTCACGTCACGAGTGCCATCGTGTTACTACTACTGCCGTTAGATACTAAGTTCTTCATATCAAGCTTGTTGTTGTAAATGCTACAACATTGAGGGCTATTCGTCATATCAAGTGGGTTGTTGCAAATGTTTCAACATGACGGATGTTCATCATAGTTTTGACCTTGGTCCCAATGATCCTAATTAGGTCCTTGGGTCATTAATAAAGCATGCATCCTCCTCATAACCGAATTCATCATAGATTAGTGCCCTTTTCTAGGATTTATCGCATTTACTCGCTCTTGGTTTTCTTTATAAACCATTGTGACAACCACAACAATTGTGGAGGTTACTATGATAGAAAAAGGGTTTAAGCCAGAGATGGTGATTAGGTATGCAAGATGGGTATCACAATAGAAATGAAGCATATGTTCCACCACTAAATCGTGACAGTAGAGCTGGTAATTCGAGAATCAAGGAGATATTTGGAAAATTACTTTATAAGGCAATACAGTGGACGAGTCATTAAAAAAGATGAAAGTAGACATATTCGGTATCAACTAACAGATTGAGTCACATGTTGTTGCTATCAAGAAGTTGGAGAAATAATTAAGTCAAATGTCTTCATAGTTAAGCTAATGCCAAGGGTACACAACTAAGCAACACAGAGAAAAATCTAAATATTGATGGGCATTGCATGGAATTAATGACTCGCGGTAGAAAGTAGGTCATATACCCACCAATGGTGATAGTGGTAGAGGATGAGGAGACAACAAGGAGCATTATGCAACCCGAGAACAGAGAAGGATAGTCCAAAGATGATGTGGGAAGGGAGAAGGAAGCCCCAAAAACACTCCTTCCATACCAAGGCCTCCACCCCTTTTCCCTTAAAGATAGAAGAAGAATAAGAAGGGAAAGTTTTATAGCTTCATCTCTATGGTAAAACAGTTGTCGATAAATCTTCCTCTGATTGATGCATTAGGCAAATGCCTGAGCATGCAAAGTTCATGAAGGATCTAGTTAAAAAAAAGATGATGAATCAACAGCTTGCACATGAAATTCACCATTATGGAGCCATTGCTACTAGATCGCTTGTGCAGAAAAAAGAAGACTCACCCTGGGGCATTCACCATTCCATGCACCATAGGAGTATATAACTTCGTGAAGATGTTATGTGACTTAGGAGCAAGCAAAAACCTAATGCCTCTTGCTGTGTACAAATAGTTAATCTTAGGAGACCCCACTCCAACTACAAAATAGTTGTTAATAGCAGATTCAAAAGTAAAGAAACTTGTAAGGATACTTTAAGATGTCCTTGTTCGTGTGAAAAATTTCATATTTCCTGCAGACTTTGTGATTCTTTACTATGAGGTTGACTTTAATGTTCCAATCATCTTGGGGAGACCATTCCTAGCCATTGTACTAGCTTTAGTGGGCATGGAGTAGGGTCAACAAAAGTTGAGATTTAATGATGAAGAGGTTGTCTTTAATGTTTGTTAGTTCATAAAGCAACCCAATGACCGAAGAATTCTCTTTGTGATTGAAAGTATTGATGAAGTGCAACCAGCAGTTCCTATTGAAAAAAAGATGGATATCAAAGCACTTACATGAATGTTAATGAATTTTGAAAGTGATGACATTCTAGGATATGGTGAGATGGTGAAAGCACTATAGGCTCAAGGACACTACAGACATCCACTCAAGCTTGAGCTGGATTTGAAGAATCGTGAGACTCCATCCATGAGGCCATCCATTGAAGAGCCACTAGTGTTAGAGCTTAAGGCTCTTCCAATCCATTTTTAGGCATAATAACACTCTACCAGTTATTATTTTGGTGGACCTTGATGATGGAAAGATAGATGCATCAATTTCAATCCTTAAGCACTTCAAATTGGATATTGAATAGAGGGTTGTAGACATTATTGAATATTGAATAGAGGGTTGTAGACATTATTGGCATTCTCCAAAGCATTTGCATTCCCAAAATTTAACTTGTGAAGGATTACAAACCAAGAATTAACAACCAGTGGCATCTCAACTCGCCCGAGCAAGAGATTGTGCACAAGAAGATTATTAAGTGGTTAAATGCGGGTGAGATTTATCCTATTAAAGACAATGAGTAGGTGAGTCCTATCCAATGTGTTCCAAAGATAGAAAGTATCATGGTTGTTCCCGATGCAAGAAATGAGATGATCAGATAAGTCCAGTCACAAGTTGGAGGGTTACATGGACTATTGCAAGCACAATGTCATTATTAAGAAAGATCACTTTCCTATGTCGTTCATCGACCAGATGCTAAAAAGATTGGTAGGCAAAGGTTGGTATTGTTTTATTGATCGTTATTCAGGATATAATTAAATTTCCATTGTTCCAAAATATCAAGAGAAGACCACCTTCACTTATCCATATGGCACCCTCACGCTCAAAATGATGCCCTTTGGACTATGTAATACGCCAGCAGTGTTTCAAAGATATATGATGTTTATCTTCTCTTATATGGTGGAGGACACGTGTGTGATTTTATTGATGATCCAAGTAGTGTTGGAGACTCTTGATGATCGCTTGAAGCACCTACATGATGTATTGAAGAGGTGCAAAGAGTGTCACCTTGTGCTGCACTAGGATAAATGTGTTTTATAGTGAAAGAAGGGATAGTCCTTGGTCATCAAATCTCCATTAAAGGTATTAAAGTTGATAAGGCCAAAGTTGAGGTGATCAAGAAACCCCCTCCACCTACTTCTAAAAAGTTATGAGGAGTTTCTTGGGGCATGCAGGCTTTTACCAAAGGTTCAAGTATGATTTCTCAAAGATTACACACCCATTGTTCAAGTTTCTAAAGAAGGGTGCGAAGTTCATATTCGATGAAGCATGTCTTAGAGTATTAGAAGGGTTGAAGCAGAAGTTGATCTCAGCTGCTATTATTGTTGCACCGAATTGGACTCTACCCTTTGAAATTATGTGTGATACAAGTTGGGTTGCACTTGGTATAATATTGGGGAAGTGTAGAGAAAATATCGTACGTCCTATCTACTATGCTAGTAAAGTCGTGGATGCAGTACAAAACAACTATACTATCACTGAGCAGGAGTTACTTGTAAGGGTCTTTGCATTCAAGAAATTCAGATCTTATTTTTAACGCCAAAGTCATTGTACATACTGACCATTCATCACTGAGGTATTTGATGGTTAAGAAAGATGCCAAACAGAGATTAATTCGATGGGTTCTACTTCTCTAAGAATTTGACATAGAAGTAATTGACAAAAAGGGAACAAAGAACTAAATGGCAAATCATCTATCCGGACTTGAACATGATGAAATGGCAATGCTTGAGGATGGAATGGAGATATATGTATCATAATTGATGAGAGAGTATTAGTTGCATCATATGAATTGATTCCATGGTTTACAGATTATGCAAATTATTTACTCAGTGATATGATGATGTGCTGCCAAAATACAATATTTTTTATGCCTAAAACTTGGAATTTTGTGTGTTCTCAAAGCGATGTTCGTGGGGTTTGATGTATTTTTATGTTTATTATATATGATTATGGGATTCAGTATAATTTTGGAAAAAGTTCTGCAAAATTAAAGTTTTTGAGGATTTACGGGCTACTTTGCAGGCCGTGGTTCAATCCACGAGCCGTAGAGAGTTTCGTGAGTCAGATCTAGTGAAGGCCCAAGATTTAGATGTTGCATCCACAAATTGTCAGATGAACCATAGAATTCTTCATGAGTCGAGGATTAGGGCCGTGCCTGGAGGACCAGAGTTTAAAGAGTTTTAGAAAAGCTATCAGGCAAAAACTTCCATTGGCCGTAAGACAGAAGATGGCCTGTAAGAAGGTCTCGTGGAATTGAAGTCTATTTTGAAAGTTGCAGAACGAAGTCTAGGTACAAGTCGTGGTTCCTTTTACAACCCGTAACCCCATCTGTAGAAGTTGTCAAATCCAGATTTCCTAGTTCATTTTGGATTCGTAGTTTACTTATTATACATAGGTTTTTTAGGTCTTTTTATTAGAGAGATGCATAAGAGAGGACAAAAACACTTTTAATACTTCATCTTTTGTGATTTCACATCGACATTATTACATTTTAATTTCTCTTGGAGAACTTTGGATTTCTTGCTCTTAAATTCATCATTATAGTTGTTTAATTGAGCTATTCTGTAACATGATTCCTTAATCTATAATGATTATGCATAACTAAATTCACAACTAGGGTTGTGGGAACCATGAAGAACTAACAGGCTAAAATCGAATAATTCGTAATTTTTGAAAGTGTGCATCCATGTATTAATTAATTCTCTTTGTTATGAATGTTTTTTAATGGTGGCCAATGTTAGAACCCACCTAATTTGTACTAATTGAACCAAGGTATTAATGAATAGGAAAAGAGATGAATAAATAGGATTTGATATGATCCCTCTCGTCTAATCAACTAAATAAGATCAAGGGGCAGTTGTACTGGAACAAAAGGTAAGGGCTAGTAATGTCACACTGTGGGGATGAATCAAATCATGTAGTGAAATTTACCTCTTGCCTGGATTAAAGGGTTTGGTAAACTTAACTTAACAGTTCCACATGTTACACGCTCAAAAAGATTACGATTATCTAGTGATACTAAGTTAGGAGTTCATGGAGAACACAATACCCTCGTTACATCTCTCACTGATTTTACAACATTTGCTTGTAACTTTGGTTTATATACTATAATAACACAATCCTCCCTTTTGGGAGATAAGTAGGTTACTTCATTTGACTTGCTCGTAATTACTCCAGGTCTATACCATATTCCCTGTGGGATCAACACTAACCTCGGTTAGGTTATATATTTTGACAATGAATGCTTATACCTTCAAAAAGGAGGTGTAGTTTAGGCGACATGAGAAGCCCAGGCACGTGCAGTAGTTCCTTATATGGCCCGTAACCTGGTCTATAGAAGCTGTCGAATCCAGATTTCCTATTTTATTTTGGATCTATATTTTACTTATTATAAATAGATTTTTAGGTCTTTTTAGTAGAGAGATGCACAAGAGAGGACATAACACTTTTGAGACTTAGTAATGTTATCCCTCTCATCTAATAAACTAAACTAGATCAAGGGGCGGTTGTACTGGAACAAAAGGCAAGCATTAGTAATGTCACACTATGGGGATGGATTAAATCACGTAGTTAAATTTACCTCTCGCCTGGATCTAAGGTTTTGGTAAACTTAACTTACCAGTTCAACATGCTACACACACTAGAAAAGACTAGGATTATCTGGTGATACTAAGATAGGAGTTCATGGGGAACACAATACCCTAGTTACTTCTCTCACTAATTTAACAACACTTGCTTATAAGTTAGGTTTGTTTACTGCGATTACATAGTCCCTCCTTTCGGGAGATAAGTAGGCTAATTCCTTTGACTTGCTCGCAATTACTCAAGGTCTAGACCATATTCCCTTTAAGATCGACCCTAACCTTAGTTAGGTTATATATTTTGATAACGACCACTTATGTCCTAAAAAAGGAGGTGTAGTTTGAGGGATATTACAATTTTGGCACCGTTCCTGTAGAATACGGCTTTCAGACTGGCTTAATTTGAGTAATTTGGGAATTAATCCTCATTTTTCTTATTTTATGTTTCTTGTTGTTTTTTTTCAATGTACAGGTGTAGTGTATGCACAACACTCATAGCCAAGACAATCCGTTGACTCCGTTTGACCCTGAAATCGAGAAGACACTAAGAAGAATGACCTATAACAATGTGAACAATGCTACAAATGATGCCATAATTGCAGCACTAAATCAGAATAATAATGACCCACTACCCCTTGAGGATGTGAATCCACCACCACAGGATCTTCATGTCGCGGCTAATATATGGAATCAATAAAGGCTTGACCCTATAGCGATGGATGTCGCCATAGCTGTTGTGTTTCCTCTTTTACCAGATGACACAAACTTTGTAGTTTAGAGTGGGTCCATGCAAGAATAGAGGTTTGTTCGCGGGCTTACCATCAGAGGATCCACACAACCATCAAGACAATGTTGTCTTTATCTGCAAGAGTGTGATGAGGAGTCAGAATCCGTCCATGGATGCTATTGGGATCCGTCTCTTCTGATTGTCTCTAACAGGTAAAGTGACACTATAGTTATTCGAGCTCCCATGGAGTTCAATTACCAGCTATGCGGAAATGCAGAAGGATTTTTTGAAGAGGTTCTTCCCTAGGTCAAAGAAGTTCAAGTTGAAGGATCATCTCAACAACATCAAGCAGTTTCCTGGTGATTTGATCAGCACTACGTGCGAGAGATTTACAAAGTGTCTAAGGAGCATCCCTGACCACAAGATCATTGATGACACCTTCATGGAAATCATCAACCGAGCAGCAAAAACAACAACATACCTAGAGGAATCCCACAAGTGGGGTTTGAGGAGGGTAGAATGTAAGCAGATCTTACCACTACCTCATAGAGGTAGAGAGACTGTTTCCAAGGAACCCTTGTCTCAAAATTCCATAAGCAGAAAGGACTAGATATGGAAAAAGGAAAGGAAAAGAAAGGGAATAGAAAGAATGACTAATAAGGAAAAACATATCATAGTATGAAAATACGATAACATTTACATATAAAGATGGAAAATGACAACACAAGAAAATCATCTACCGAGCCTTAGAGGAAAATTTCCTAGCTATTGCTGACACTATCCCAGGAGGCTCATTTTTAGATTGCCCATTTTTTATTATAGATAGGTGGTTGGAAAAAGTGGCCAAAATGAACCGTGCAAGGGGGACGAGATACAAGTCATCTACTAAGAGCTCTTTCTCAGTTAGTACTAATTCTAAGCAGGCAAAGATAAATGAGAAGATGATGCACGAGATGGCTTGGATTAGTACTAATGTGGGATAGTTGATGAAGCAAAGTTAGGAGCGCATTAATGCAGTAAATCGCAAGAAGCTACGAGTACCCATGTATAAAGAGCCTTACTATAAGGAGGACACTTTCTTTGTCACTGATCAGATTGGGCGGGGGGGGGGGGGTTTCGACATCGCCCAAGGATCCAATCGGGACTATTGGCACCAAGGTCAATGTAATCAAGGTTGGAACTTTAATAAAGATAGCACTTTCAGAGACCACAACCGAGGAGGCTACTTGATGTCACCTAAACTACACGTCCTTTTTTAATGTATAATTAGTCGTTGTCAAAATATATCACCTAACAAAGGTTAGGGTCGAACCCACAGGGAATATGGTCTAGACTTGGAGTAATTACAAGCAAGTCAAATAAATTAACCTACTTATCTCCCAAAAAGGGGGGGTTTGTAATTAAAAGAAATAAACGTAAACTAGAAGCAAATGTTGGGAAATCTGTGAGAGAAGTAACTAAGGTATTATGTTCCTCATGAATTCCTAACATGGTATAACCAGATAATCATAACCTTTTCTAGTGTGTAGCATGTGAAACGGTAAGTTAAGTTTAAAACATCCTTTGATCAAGACGAGAGGTAAATTTCACTATGTGATTTGATCCATCCCCGCAGTTTGACATTACTAACCCTTACCATTTGTTGCAGAACAACCTCCTCTTGATCTAGTTTGGCTGATTAGACGAGAGAGATCATATCGAACCCTGTTAATTAATCTTTTTTTCTTATACATTACTACCTTGATCAAGTCCGTAAGAATTAGGCGGGTTCTAACATTGGACAGGGTTAAAAAGTATTCATAAGAAGAGAATTAATTAATACATGCATGTACACTTTTTAAGAATTACAAATTATCAGTTTACCTTGTTAGTTCTTCATGGTTCCCACAATCCTAGTTGTAGATTTAGCTATGCATAGTCATTGTAGATAAAACAATCATGGTATAGAATAGCATAATTGAACACTTACAATGATGAAATTAAGAATATAAAATCCAAATTCTCCACAAGAAATCACAACGTATTGTTTTAAATGCAAAAAATCACTAATTATGAAGTCACAAAAGTGTTTCTCAGTTCTCTCATGTCTCTCTCCATCTAAAAGACCTAAATAAATATATTTATAATTATTAAAATACAAATCCAAAATGGAATAAGAAAACTGGATTTGGCAGTTTCTACGGATTAGGTTACAGGTCGTATAAAGATCCACTGCCCATACCTGGGATTCATACTTTGCACTCTTCAAAAATAGACTTCCCATCTATGAGACCTTCCTATGTGTTGTGTTTAGACGTATGGCTCGCACCGGGTTTCATCTACTAGATTTCCAAAAACTTTTCTAATTATGATCCTCTAGACAAGAAACCAATCCACGACTCATGAAAACTTCTACAGCTCACCTGACAATTCGTGGATGCAACTTTTGAAACTAGGCCCTTCATTTGGTCTCACCCAAAAATACCTCCCTACAGCTCATGAAAGTATCCACGACCTGTAGAGTGTCTTGTAAGTTCTCAAAAACTTAACTTCTACGAACTTTTGTTTGAAATCATGCAAAATCTTGTAATCCTACAAAATAAACATTAAAACGCATCAAACCTACGAACATCGCTTTACAAACATAGAAAATTCCAAGTTATAAGCAGCAAAAAGTGTTGTGTTTTGAAAGTACATCAACACCCTCAGCTTCAAATTGTTACCTGTCCTCCAGCGACGTACTCAATCTACATAAGCCATATAGCAACACACAGACCTCAATCTAATGACATACATTATCTCTAAATTAAGCACAGATACCCACACTTACTCATCAATGCATATTAGATAGTCATCAAACAAACCAATGCAGATCAATATATGTGACAGTGCAACTATGACAAGCAAGATAAGAACAAATAAGGAACAATCACTTAAATAACCTAGAATCAACAATGTAATGCAAGTGTCATCACAAAAACAAGTCCCATATCCTAATCATGCTATTATTTTCAGATTTGATGCTTGGAACTAAATAAAATCACTCACACTCACTACAAATATTCAAACATTGTGCTTAATACCAAATTCTTACCCCTATACTCATAACTATGACCTTCAACTACCTGGACTAGGATCACTATAGGACTTTCTTGGCTTGTAACGTAGGATCGGGGGCTCCGGTATGATGTTTTAGGAATATAGTGACTAATGACCCTCCTTCACATTGTGTTATTCTTCACCCTTGCCCTACCAATACAGTTATTTTCAACTCATTCTTCCCTTTTCCTATTTCAAACTTTTTTGAGTGCGTTACTCACACTTTTAGCTTATTACCTTTTGTTTTCACTTTTTTCTTTTTAGCTCTTTATTAAAGCATATATTCATTTTTCTTGCACCCATAGTGCATTTTCCCCCTTTTTCATGTATCACTAGCTTTCACCCCATTTTGTGTGATTTCCCATACACTAGCCACTCTAAACTTAGGCTTTCGGACTAAGTTGAGGTGCACAATATCCAACCTATGAACCAGGGCCACTTTTGGTAACCACCCTCAACTTAAGCTTTTTGCCTCAGTCAAGGTGCATAATATTCAAGGAAGGACCAGGCTCAAATTCAGGATTTTAAATCTAACAAGGCTTGATTACTTAAGTGTTTACAAAGAAAAAGGCATAGGCAAAGTTCAAACATTAGGATCAACGGAAACATCAAGAATTTGGTTGGTTATTTAGGCTAAGTGGGTAATATAAACAACAACGTAAGATCCTTTCCTAACCCACAGTCATAGTTAGAGTAATAGGGAAAATTCTGAATTGAAATACAACATAAGAATTATGCAAAGAAGCGCAGACACACATAGCAATAATTACACTATCAACATAGACTATCAGATCTTGGTTTTCATCAAAATTAAACTTCACTTATCAGAACAAGCATTGTCAATCATTGATTTCACACGGTTGTTACTAAAACTACCTAACACCAAAATTTGATGGACATCATTTTCCCACAAAACTAACATATGCCACACTTTAGTACAATATGTTACTAATACTACTTACTTAAACATACCTATTCAACAGAAAATAAATGCCCTTAGGGAAAGAACATGGGCAAGTAAACTCCTCAGAGTCAAAATTTGGGATAGTTATAGGCCATGGTTATTCAGACTTCACCGAGGCCTATAACTACCTACACCCCATCAAAACAAATTTCATTTTCCTCAATGTAAATAAATATAACTATATCAAAGCATAGGGGCCAAAAAGAATGTACTTCAGTACCTATGAGCTAGTCCCCGGCTATGCTTGACCACCCTCAACCTACCTGGTGCTTTCCTAAGTAGTGGCAGCATGTCCGGAGGGTCCAACACCCCTCATCCTCTCTAGTGCACATCTTTGTCATGCCTATTCATTTGCTACGTAGCGATGTCTTGCAATCTCGAACTTCTCCATCTCTATCAACTCTGCCTCTTGTCTCATAATAACTGGAACATCACTCTCTAGGTGAGAGCTCTTCCTGAGGGCAGGGAGTGTTGTAACATCAAAAATATACTTTTCAAAAGAAATATGAACAGTCGTTTGCAATATATTTACCCAACTTGTGATTCGGGGTCGCTCCCACAGGGAATATGGAAAAATATTTTCAGTAGTAAAAATTTTTACTTGATAGTCATTATCAAAATTGGGGAGAGGGGGGTTTTAATTTAAGAAAATAATAACAATAATAAAATAATAAATAGCTTGCAATTTAATATTTATTTGTGTAAAGATAAATAGAAGTAACTAGGAATGTGTTCCCATGATTTTATAACTTAGCCAAGAATAATGTGTTAGTGATTTATTTCAATATTTAGCATGCAGAACGGTATGTGAAGTTCACCAAGCCCTTTAGTCAAAGGTGAGAGACGACTTTCACTATGTGACTTGGCTCATCTCCATAGTATGCATTACTAACCCTTACCTATTAGTCCCAGTACAACCTCCCCTTGGCCCAGTTTGGTTTATTAGATGAGAACACATCAATCGATCCTATTAATTAATCTATTTTCCTATTCATTACTACTTTGGTCCAGTTAGTTACACTAGGCGGGTTCTAATGTTTGCCACCACTTGAAAACATTCAATATGAAGAGAATTAGTTAATACAAGCATAAAATTTATTCAAGAATCACCTTTTACATTAACTTTATTAATCCATCGTGGTTCTCACAATCCTAGTTATAAAAATTAGCTACTCATTATTATTTAAAAAACACAATTAAAATTTACAAAAATAAACTTGTGCTAATAATAAATATTAAGAAAAATAGCTAAATAATATTCTAAAAATCAAGAATACAAATAAATAATAAAATGAGAAGAAAAGAATAAACCAAAATTCTTCGGTCTCCACGACGGCTCTTTCAAAATTCCAAGCTATAAAATTCTAAAACCTAAATTGGGTTAGTTGGTTTAGATTTGGAAGAAATTATCTTTATGGACTATTTATAGATTTAAAAAAAATTAACCAAGTCTAAAATATATTGGAAAACCCAAAACTGGAAGGAAATTGAATTTTCGTGTGTAACCGCCACCGCCCCAAACATTTGTTCTTTCCATTGAGAAGCTGCCACGTGGCAGTAATATGAATTGCAAATTGAGTGATTCAGCTGCATGCATGTTATATTATTTTATTAAAATTAATCCATTAAGTTGTCTGCTTGATTTTTCTTTTGTAATCTTATATATTTAATTCATTTTAGCTCCAAATTTCTTTATCTTCACGCCAATTTAATCCTACAAATAAAATATATAATTACCACATTGCATATAATTTATGCTGAAAAGGGATAAATAAACGATTAAATATAAGATAAATAATGATTAAATATAGTTATTTTTAGCCTGACATCAACACCCCACACATAAACTTTTGCTCGTCCTCGAGCAAACATTAAAGATCATCTCCAAAAAATTACCTAGGATTGCCGCCACTTTGGTTGATACATATAATTTAAGTCATGAAACAATTCACAATATTAAGTATACTTACTGATAATTATGCAAGATATTGAAAAAAAAACTTCTAACATTCTAGCCTCAAAGACAAACTTTAACTCATTACATTAAGTTTGCTCACCTACTCCATTAAAAAAAGTTAATAAAACCACCTATCTGTCATGAAACATATGCCCTCACAAGAAGAAATATTTCATACGCTCAATTTAAAGAATTGAATATTGATTAAGGACTTAGCATCAAAGAACAACTCTCACTCTCACAAAAGAATTCACATGTTCGCACAAAGAACTATATGTTTGCCAATTACGTATATCTCCACTAATTACGTATATTTGCCCATTACGTTATAATATTGGCTAGGGTATGGATAAGAAATTATATAATAGTGACTCAAACTTCCTTAGACACTTTGCACACCCCTCCTTTTTTATTTTCTTTTGGACTTTATCACCCTTTTTTTTTACTTTCTTTTTTTACACCTTCTCTTCAATTATTTTCACAAGTAATTTTCTTTATATCAAGAATACTTCAATCATCATTTTTTCTTCCCCCCCCCCCCCCCCTTATTTCCCATTATTTTCACTATTCTCTCCAATAGCCACCCCCAATTTAGCATTTTGCTTGAGTTGAGGTGCACAATGTCCTACGATGAACCAGGACCACTTATAGTAACCACCCTCAAATTAGGTGTTTTGTCTATGTCTAGGTGCATAATTCCAAAGGACTACGCCAAAGTGAGAATTACCAAAATAGTGGGAAGGTGAATTTGGATAATAAAATGAAAGGGTCTATTTCAGGCTCAAAATGGTTACTAGTGATATAATGTCTGAAAAGCAAAATTTTATATGATAAATCAAAGCAAGCCTATTTTCATTTTCTAAACAAGCAAGAACTTTTTATTTCGCTTCAATAACATGCCGGAAAAGTTCTAGATTAAGATGCACAACATGAAATATATGAAAATAACCTTACCACACATGCCACAACTCTCACTCAAGATAGATCAATTCTACTTTTAGAAATGGTCATAACAAACTTATAAAATAAGAATAAGTTATATACAAAGTCACAAATATGAGCCTAGATGTCAAAAAGTCTATATTTATTTTATGTTCAAGCACTCACAAAAAAAATACTAATCAAAATCATGTTTAAATTGTTTGAATTAACCAAGTTAAAAAGGTTTTTTCTTTTCGCTCCAAAAATAAAACCTACTTTTAAAAAAAAAATTCGGTTCAATGGGCTCCCCCTCGGATAAGAACCGAAAAGAAAAACCAAGGGGCGGGTGAAGTATGCCCTAATAGAAACTAAAAATACTAAGAATTATAGGGAATAAAACTACTTTACTCTAAAAGAAACGAAAGAAAAATCTTTACGCTAAAACAAAAGAAAGAAAAGAAAAATCTTTTTGTATTTTTGGAATTTCTTTAATTTTTTTAATTTTTTAAATTAGAACTAAATAATCAAACAAAATCCTACAACATACATCACCCTTAAAAAATATTGGAAGATATTTCACCCCACACTTAAAATCATGCTTTGTCCCCAAAACAATTTAAAGAAAATAGATGAAGCAGAAGAGTAAAAAATACTTCCTGGGACTCTTTAGGGTCTAGAATCACGATCTTCAATATTTATCAAGGGTCGTGAACCCCACACTTAGCTCAAAAAACGTGTTCCTTAGCTTCAAATTTGGGCACCAAGACTACTCCTAAATCTGCAAAAATAAAAACGGCACACAAATATATATATAAGTTGCATTACTAGTTGGATGTCTTCCACCTTGAACTTATGAATTGAACTCCTGATTTATTTTCCAATTTTCTATTATGCTCAAAGGGTGGTGGTATAAAAATAAGGAAAACAAACAATAGATATCACATGTTGTACTTTTTGGCCTTTAAATGAGGAATGTAACTTTTTGATTTGTGCCCAATAAATTCAAGAATATAAACATATTTTCCCTCTTCCTCACATTCTAACATATGTTCAAATGGTTTGATTAATATCTCATCATCTAAACATAATGTAGAAAAATGATTGGAATGAGGTCCAATGCGTCCTAATTCATGAATTACATTATTATTTACGTTCTCGTATTCACACACACTAGAATTTTTAAAAATAATATTATTTATTTTTTCACATAACTCTCGTGTATTTTTATCAATAATGACAACCTCAATAATAGTATGATCAAGTGATTGACCCTCCAATTTTAGCTTTTCAAGTATTTTTCCTTCCTCAGACAATTTATGCTAGCTTGTTGAGCATCAAACATATCAACCTTTACGCTCAACTCAACACTTAAAGTGTGGATATCTAAGCCAAACTGACAAACATCTGACAAAAAGCACACAGTTGTCTAACTTGAGATTTTCTAATACTTTTAAGAAGTACACATTGTGATTCAAAAACTTATGTACAACTCCTCTCATCCCAATGCTCCAATCATTCAATATATCTTCAACAGAGGGAATCATATTAATAATAACAAAAAAATAGAAAATAAATAAATAAATAGAAATAAAGATATGGACTACAAGTAAAAATAAATACTAATAATAATATTTAAATCATATTCCCGACAACGGCACCATTTTTTGGCAACGTCCAAAGTGTACTTCTCAAAAGAAATATATACGATCGTTTGCAATATATTTACCCAACTTGTGAGTCGGAATTGATCCCACAGGGAATATGAAAAAATATTGTCAGTAGTAAAAATTTTAACTTGATAGTCGTTATCAAAATTTGGGGTGTTTTAATTTAAAAAAATAGAAAGCAACAATAAAAATAATAAATAGCTTGCAATTTAATATTTATTTGTGACAATATAAATAGAAGTAACTAGGAATGTGTTCCCATGATTTTATAACTTAATAACAATAATGTGTTCGTGATCTATTTCAATATTTAGCATGCAGAACGGTAAGTTAAGTTCACCAAACCTTTTGGTCAAGACCCATCTCCATAGTGTGCATTACTAACCCTTGCCTATTAATCCCATTACAACCTCCCCTTGGCCAGTTTGGTTGATTAGACGAGAACACATCAATCGAATCCTGTTAATTAATTTTTTTCCCTATTCGTTATTTCATTGGTTGAGTCAGTAACACTAGGCGTGTTCTAATGTTCGCCACCACTAGAAAACATTCAATACGAAGAAATTATTTAATACATGCATAAAATTTATTCAAGAATCACTTTTTACATTAACTTACTTTGTTAATCCATCATTGTTCCCACAATCCTAGTTATAAAATTTAGTTACTCATTATTATTGGAAAAACACAATTAAAATTTATAAAAGTAAGTGTACTTATGCTAATCCCAAATTTTCAAGAATAATAGCTAAATGATATTCTAAAAATCAAGAATACAAATAAATAATAAAAGGAACCAAAATTCTTCAATCTCGGCGACAACTCTTCCAAAATTCCAAGCTATAAAATACTAAAACCTAGAATGGGTTAGTTGGTTTGGTTTTGGAAGAATTATTCTTATGGACTATTTACAGATGTCGAAAAATAAAAAAGTCCAAAACAAATTAGAAACCCAAAATCCAAAGGAAATTGAATTCTCGTGTGTAACCACCACCCCCTCTAACATTTGTTCTTTCCGTTGAGAAGCTGCCACGTGGAAGCTACATGAAGTGCAAATTGAGTGATTCAGCCGCGTGCATGTTACATTATTTTATTGAAAATAATCCATTAAGTTGTGTGCTTGATTTTTTTCTGCAATTTTGCATTTTTAATTCGTTTTAGCTCCAAATTTCTTCATCTTCGCGCCAATTTAATCCTACAAATAAAATACACAATTTAGAACTATGCATAAAATTTATGCTCAAAAAGGATAAATAAAAGATCAAATACGAGGTAAATAATAATTAAATATAGTTATTTTTAGCCTCACATTAGAGTGGTGTCTCATTGGGGCCGAACAGATCAACAACCATCTCACTGGTGTCAGACGGAGGAAGCACAAGCGATGCTGAAGCTGTTGGCCTCATCTTGAAATAGAGCTGCTGGATCTCTGCCCGGATGTCTATCAAGTCACTATGCTGGGAAGAACTGAGGCTCTGCTCCACTCGCTTCTCGAATGCATCCACAAAGTGTGATATACTCAAAGCCTCTTCCTCTTAAATGGACTGGCGAACCTAAAGGCGAATATGGTGTTATGCCAAGTAGGACTCAATGCATGCCTGTCTCTATGCTAAAGCCTTAATAAATGTCGCTGACACGTATACTATGCCAACGAGTGAAGACTGTGTGGGCACGGTCACTCGTGCAGGAGTAGTAGTAGTGAGGCCCCCTCCATAGCAACCTCAATTTGTGGAGGTCCTTAAGTGGTCGGAACAACAGTAGTGGAAGAAGATGGAGGCTCAGATAGTGGTGCCACTACGAACATTTTTGGCATGCCGATTGGAGGTTGTGGTGCTCGCCAAAAGGCCACCAGATTCTTATCAGCCTTTATCAGGCTCGCATCCAGTGTCCTTTAAACCTCATCATGGTGTCCAAGTGGTGAAGAATCTCCACCCCCGCCGCTATACATACAATATATCAAGCACGGGAAGGGGATAGAGGTGGACCTCTTCAGGCCGCCTCATGAATCTTGTTTGCTACCAAGCTAGCCCAATCAACGTCATAGCAAGCCAAGATGCTGGTTACTGCAACATCCGGTGTCATAATGTAATCTACATGTGTCAGTGGGATCCGTTATTTAACTACAACCTGCCAAAACATGCCAGTGAAATTAAGGGATGCCTTCACTATCGACACCGATGATGTAGAAACCCACTTGAGCTCCTGGCCCTGCTTTGCAATGTGATTGGTGACCCATCTTATCAGTGCGGCCATATGGGTCAAATCTCTCATCAAAACCTTGTCCCTGGTCATCCCCAATCTGTGATCGTACTTAGCTATGGACCTAGGCATGATAATTAGGACCAAATAGAAAACACTGAACGGTGGTCTCAAACAGATCGATCGAAACTCCCCTCATCATCGTGTGTGTCAAATGGGCTGAGAAGGATATCTATTCCCCTTAGGAGTGGACTCCATAACAGTGGCGGCGAAGGGAACGTAGAACTTTTTGACGATCGTCGGGGAGCACTTCCTTGATGGAGATGGCAACCGCTCTAAGCTATAACAGGCTATAGTATCCCGGAGTCCAGGGACACTATCAAGGATAGAGGTGATGATCTGGTGCTCCTCAAATACAGTACGGTCCTGTCGGCCCTACTCGTTATGCCGGAGGTCGTCCTTGTAGATCTATTGCATACCTCGTACACACCATCGGTTAGTCAATGCATTCAGTGGTGAGGGCGGTGCTGGGGATGCTAAGAAAGACTCAGACCCAGACTCCTCTCTAGATTTAGAGTCGAATCCCTCTCTAGAGGAAGACATTTGAATGGAGCTGCTATCTCTATCATCTTCCTCATCAGATTAGGGAGGGCGGACAATTATGGCCTTTGTCTCGGGCAGCACTATCTAACTAGAAACTACCTGTGTGTGTGGTCACTTGACGCCCACATCTGGCAGAACCCTGAGTTCCTCGAGGGACTATTAGCCTCAATAGCAGTTGGGCTATCCGAGGACTCATCTCTCAAGCAACGCTACATGGCTTGAATCTCACTTTTTCAAGGTTTGGGAAATTCACACAATTAACATACTTGTCAGCCCTATAAGTCCAGACAAAGAAAGCAAGTAGTTCCAGGAAAAAGTTGCAGTAATGCCTACAGAGGCTCGTCTACGAATCGTAGGAAAAACTATGGGTCATTAAAGGCCTTCATAGGTGGTCGGGTATAATAAAAAAGTCACTAGAACTGCGCCTACGAGACCAGGTACATGTAGAATAAACTACGGGACGTAGACTGAGTCATAGGTGTAGTTTCATAATTAACATTTACAGGCATTGAACCTAGGAAACTAGGTTACGACCCATAAATGGTTTCATCAGATGGAATCCCAGAAATTCCCAAGTTGTTGGGTTTACTCACGCGGGGCAACTACGGCTCGTGGATTAGTCCACATGCCGTAGAAGACCCTCACACTGTAAAAGTATAGCAGCTTGTGTTTTACAACTCCACCAAACGGGTTCCATTAGGACATCAACAACAAGGCAAAGCAGTTATACTCAGCATTGAAGCATCAATTTGCGCACTCAACACAATTCCACCAAGTTACTCGATGCCTCACATATGTCAATTCTAAAATTACCCCATCAAACAACCAATTCCATATTCACATAACAACGTTTTTATCAAATAGTTCAATTTACTTCTAATGACATGTGACTACGTAATTTCAAGCGATGACACACAAACACTTTTTGCCAATTACCTTAAACACATTTTTTGGCATATAATTAGTTCATTTCAAAGGAATCTACACAATTTGTTTCAAGAAAATATTCTATCACGTGAATTGGCAACATTTATTACCAGGATATAAACCTCGGAATACCATTCCCAACAATAATAAAACCTAATGATACAATTTCTGGTGAAATATAAAAATTAGAGTTAAGAACATACCATATTTTTATAAAAACGTTGAGAAATTGAAAGAGGAAGCCGAGAGTCCCGTAACCTTAGGTGGTCGGAGAGTAGTGGAATGTTGGCCAAAAAAGATAGAGGTGGCCAGGAAGATGGTCAGAGACATGGGGATGAAGAAGGGCTTTGGGTATTTGGGGGAATTTAGGAAAGAATAAGGGGTAAATGATTTTACCCCTCTTTTAAATCATTGACCATGTCAAGTAATAATTGAGTGTAGGCCTTACGAAACCGTGAATACATATCGTGAAAGATTCTAGGGCCCGTAGGGCATGGTTTCATAGTATGCATAAACCCTAATTTGCGAGATTGGTATCAGAAATCCATCTACGAGTTGTGCATGGACATACGGATCATAGATTGGATCGTAGACACCCCCAACACTTAGCAGGGTTTAGAAATATTACCTAGTCATGAGCCCCATTACTCTCCCATAGTTTTATCTTCAAGTCGTAAAGTTGGCTCGTAGACTGAGTGTGCAAACTTTGCTTACTAAAAGTGTTTTACGAGTCAGCGTATGAGTTGTGGTGTGAACTACGACTTATAGAACTGGTTGTAGAACCACTTTTCTAACTTTTCAACATGGTTTGCTGACTAATTCCCCTATATGCCACCAGTACTAAAGTTCAAAATTACGACAAAAATAATAAATTAAACTACCTACAACTCCAAAAAGCTAAAAATACAAAAAACCACAAATAGTAAATCAGATATCTTGGGTTGCTTCCAAAGTAACACCTCATTTATTGTCGTGACATGATTCGAACAACTTGGTTACTCAGACATCACCAAGTGCCCAAACATCCATCTTCAAATCATCAGGCCTTTCCATAGACTGACAGATATTGAAGATGACTTCTTCGTCATTCAATCAAAAGTTGAATTATCGTGATTCCATGTCCACCAATGCTCGCCCAGTGGCTACAAAGGGCCTTCCTAAGATGATTGAGACTTCAAAGTCAACTTCCTAATAAAGGATCACAAAGCCTATGGGGAATATGAATTTTTTTACATTCACAAGGACATCAGACAATAATCCGACAAGCTTTTTCACCATCTTGTCAGCCATCAACAACATCATGCTTGTTGGAGTAAGGGGCTCCCAAGCCTATCTTCTTGAATACTACAAGAGGCATTAAATTAATGTTAGTGCCTAAACCACATAATGCCTTTGCAAATTTAACATCTCCAATGGTGTAGGGTATAGTGAATGCTCCGAAATCTTCTATCTTATGCACTAAGGACCTTGTTGTTGTCGCACTGCAATGCTAAAGCTCTTGAGAGAGATCTTGGTTCATAGTCCTCTTTTCCATTACCATTTCCTTCATGAATTTTGCATACCCGGGCATCTTCTCTAATGCCTAATGAGAGAGATCATGATGGAGTGTTGCTTCAGCATCGAGATGAAGTGCTAAAATTTACCTTCCTCCTCTTCCTCCTCCTGTTTGAGTCTCTGAGGGAAATGAGGGGGAGGTCTAGGAATGGGTTTCAATTTCTGTGGCATCACCTACTATATCACTCACCCCAAACTTGGTGCTAGCATCTCCAATCTCTGCATCCTTGCTCTTAACTATCTTCTCACGAGCCTTATCGTTATCAACTGGCATTAATGGGTCAATGGTCTGCTTGCCGCCATATGTAGTCACTGCCATACACTTCCACTCATTCTTTGGATTCTAAACTATATTGTTAGGAAATGTACCTTTCTGACACTATTCAATAAAGTCGACATTTGACCAAACTGTTGCTCCAGCTGCTTGATAGCAACATAATGAGACTTTATTTCTGTTTAATGCTTGAGATGTCAGATTTCATTCCCTTCAAAGTCTCATCCTAGGTGCCAGCCTTTATCAATAATCGTTAAACATCTTCTCAATTCGAGAGCTACCAGCACCAATGTCTTGATTATTTGGTGGCACATACGGACCATTTCTATAACCATCTCCGCATCCCCAATCAGCATATCTATCTTGGCCCTTGTTCCTATTGTAGTAGCCTCCTCGATTGTTGACTCTAAAAGTACCATCCTATTAAAGTTATGACCTTAGTTTCTTTGACCTTGGCGCCAATAGTCATGATTGGACCTTTGGGCATTGGTCTGGAAACTCATCTTCTGATTAGTGACAAAGCAAGTGTCCTCCTCATACTAAGGCTCCTCATACAAATGTGCTTGTGGAGGTTGATGATTTACTGCATTCACACACTCCTGACTTTTCTTCATCAACAACCATATTTGTACTAATTCGAGCAAGCTCTTGCATCATCTCCTCATTTATCTTTGCCTAAACTGAATTAGTAATAATTGAGAACGAGCTTTTGGTTGTTGACTTGTATCTCATCCTGCATGCACGGTTCATCTTTACCACTCTCTCCAACCTTTCAGCTATCGCCAAAAATGGACAAGCTAAAAACGAGCCTCCTATGATAGTGTTAGCAATAGCTTTGCTATTTTCATCCAGGACTCGATAGAAAATTTTCACCAAGGCATCATCAACAATCTTGTGATTAGGGATTATGGTTAGGGACACTCCTTAGGCACTTTGTGAACCTCTCCCATGTAGTGCTGATGAAATCACTAGAAAATTGCTTGAAATTATTAATCTGATCCTTCAACTTTAGCTTCGTTGACCTAGGAAAGAATCTATCCAAAAAGGCCTTCTGCATTTCCACCCAACTGGTGATTGAACTCTGTGGGAGCTCAGATAAAAATAGTGTCGCTTCGCATGTTTGAGACAATGGGAAGACACGGAGTCCAACAACATATACGGACAGATCCTCTGATGGTAAACTTGCAAACAACCCTCTATTTTACAGCATTTATCGAAACCCACTAGAAACGACAAATTTTGTGTTATCTGGCAGTGGAGGTAACACAATAGCTCCATCACCATATAATCAAGCATGTATTGATTCCATGTGTTAGCCGCAGCTTGAAGATCCTAGTGTGGTGGATAGTATCCTCAAGTGGTGGTGGGTTGTTATTATTATTATTATTATTGTTGTTGTTGTTGTTGTTGTTGTTGTTGTTGTTGTTGTTATTATTATTATTATTATTATTATTATTATTATTATTATTATTATTATTATTATTATTATTATTATTATTATTATTATTATTATTATTATTATTTAGTATTGCACTACCAACATCATTGGCAGCATTGTCCGCAATGTTGTGGGCCACTCTTCTCAGTGTCTTATGGATCTCAGGGTCAAACAAAGTAAAGGGTTTGCCTCGACTATAAGTATTATGCATACACTACACCTGTACGCTAAAACAAAACAAACATAGTAAAAAAATATAAAATTAGGGAAATAAGGATTAATGCTCGAATTACTCAAATTAAACTAGTTTAAAAGCCATATTCTTCGACAATGGCGCCAAACTTTTGATATCACCTAAACTACACCTCCTTTTTGGAGGTATAAGTGATCGTTATCAAAATATATAACCTAATCCAGGTTAGGGTCGAACCTACAGGGAATATGGTCTAGACCTGGAGTAATTACAACAAGTCAAATGAAATACTCTACTTATCTCCTGTAAGAGGAGTTCTATAATTGCAAAAAAAAATCTAAAATAGAAGCAAGTGTTGTGAAATCAGTGAGAGAAGTAACTAGGGTATTATGTTACTCATGATTTTCTAACGTAGTATAATCAGTTAATCATAACCTTTTCTTGGTGTTTAGCATGCAGAATGGTAAGCTAAGTTTACCAAACCCTTTAACCCTGGCGAGAGGTAAATTTCACTACATTGTTCCATTCCCACAATGTGACATTACTAAGCCTTGCCCTTTGTTCTAGTACAACCTCCCCTTGATCCAGTTTGGTTGATTAGATGAGGGGACCATATTGAATCCTATTAATTAATCTATATTCCTATTCATTACTACCTTGATCTAGTTAGTATGAATTAGACAAGTGCTAATGTTGACCACCATTAAAATGCATTTAAAACGAAGAGAATTAATTAATATATGCATGCACACTTCTCAAAAATTACGGATTATCTGGTTTTACCTTGTTGGTTCTTCATGGTTTCCACAACCCTAGTTGTGGATTTAACTATGCATAATGATTGTAAATGAAAGAATCATGGTATAGAATAGCATAATTGAACAATTAAAATGTTGAAATTAAGAACAAGAAATTCGAACACAAGAAATCATCATGTATTGTTTTCACTGTAAAAATCACAAATTATGAAGTCACAAAATTGTTTCTCGGTTCTCTCAAGCGTCTCTCTATCTAAAAGACCTAAAGAAACCCATTTATAATAATTAAAATACAAATCCAAAATAGAATAGGAATACTGAATTCAGCGGTTTTAATGGATTGGGCTACGATTTGTATAAAGATCCACACCCCGTACCTGAGCTTCGTACTATGCATTCTTCAGAAACTAGCTTCCCATCTTCGAGACCTTCCTACATGCCATGTTTAGACCTACGACTCGTATTTTATTCTTTCTAAAAGTTCCCCAAAAACTCTTCAAATTCTGATCCTCTATGCATGACACAAATCCATGACTCGTGAAATCTTCTACGACTCATCTGACAGTTCGTGGATGTAATTTTTGAAACTAGGCCCTTCATTAGATCTCACCCACGAAACCTTCCTACGACTCGTGGATGTATCCACGACTCGTGGATGTATCCACGGCCCGTCGAGTGTCTCGAAAGTCTTAAAAAACATAACTTCTGTAGACTTTTGCACAAAATCATGCCAAATCCTATAATAACGCAAAATAAACATAAAAAACATATCAAACCGATAACATCACTTTGAGAACACACAAAATTTCAAGTTTTAAGCATCAAAATTATTGTATTTTGATAGCACATCACTACGATGATAGGAATAGGGACCAAGACAGAGATGCTAATTAGGGACGTAGAGATGGTTACAGAAATGGTTCGTATATGCTGCCATAAAATTGTGACTCTAGGGCTGGAAGTTTGCAAATTGAGGGGATGTTTGACCGACTAATAAAGAAAGTCGACGCTCAAGATGAGACCTTAAGAGGGATGAAATCTGACATCTCCAGTATTAATCAGAAAATCGAGGGTCATTCTATTGCTATTAAGCAGCTAGAGCAATATTTTAGTCAGATGTCGACTCAATTGAACCAACATCAGAAAGGTACATTGGCCAGCAACACAGTACAAAATAAAAAAGAATGAGGGGTAGTGAATGGCAATAATGAACGTGGTGGAAACTAGACAATTAATCCACAAATGCTAGTTCATGATGATGAGGTTCGTGAGGAGATGGTTGATAGCGAGGATGTAGAGACCCGAGATGCAAGAGCCAAAGATAGGGTGAATGATACAGCGGTGCCGCCACAGAAGTTTAAACACATACCTAGAACTCCCCCTCCATTCCCTCAGAGACTCAAAAGAAAGGAGGAGGAAGGTAATTTTAATCACTTCATCTCCATATTGAAGCATCTTTCCATCAACATCCCTCTCATAGAGGTACTAGAAAGGATGCCGGGTATGCCAAATTCATGAAGGACTTGGTGAAGCAAAAGAGTACTATGAGCCAAGAGCATTAGCATGCCATTACGATAGTGACACGGTCCTTAGTGGAATAGAAAGAAGATCCTAGAGCATTCACCATACCCTTCACTATTGGAGATGTGGAATTTGCAAAGGCATTGTGTGACCTAGCCAATTTGTCGCCCAAACTACACCTCCTTTTGGAAGGTATAAGCGGTTGTTGTCAAAATATATAACCTAACCAAGGTTAGGGTCGACCCCACAGTAAGAGAAGTAACTAGGGTATTATGTTCCTCATGAATTCTAGCTTAGTACCCCCAGATAATCACAATCTTTTCTGGTGTGTAGTATGCAGAACGGTAATTGAAGTTTACCAAACCCTATGATCCAGGCGAGATGCAAATTTCACTATGTGATTCAGTCCATCCCCATAGTGTGACATTACTAACCCTTATCTTATGTCTAGTACAACCTCCCCTTGATCCAATTTGGTTATTATACGAGAGGGATCACATCGAATCCTATTAATTAATCTCTTTTCTTATTCATTACTGCATTGATTCAGTAGTAAGAATTAGGCGGGTTCTAAAGTTGTCCACCATTAAAAAGCATTCATAGCAAAGAGAATAAATTAATAAATGCATGCACACCTTTCAAGAATTACGGGTTATCCAATTTTACCTTGTTAGTTCTTCATGGTTCCCACAACCCTAGTTCTAGATTAAGAGATGCATAATCATTGTAGATGAAAGAATCATATTATAAAATAGTATAATTGAACACTTACAATGATGAAATTCAGAACAAGAAATCCAAAATTCTCCACAAGAAATCACAATATAATATTTTCAATGTAAGAATCACAAAATATAAAGTCTGAAAAGTGTTTCTCTGTTCTCTTGTGCATCCCTCTCAAAAAGACCTAAAAACTTATTTATAATAAGTAAATACAAATCTAAAGTGAAACAAAAAAACTAGATTCGGCAGCTTCTACGGACTGGGTTACGGGTCGAATAAGGAATCCGGCCTGTACCTTGGCTTTGTGCTCTACAACTTCCAAAAAATGACTTCCATTCCACGAGACCGTTTTATGGGCCGTCTTCAGATCTACAGCCCGTGGAGGGTTTCGTCTGACAATTCATTTGAAACTCTTCAAACTCTAATCCTTAAGGCACGAAACCAATCCACAACTCATCAAAACTTCTATGGCTCATGTGACAGTTCGTGGGTGCAAAATCTGAAACTTGGCTCTTTACTGGATTGCACTCATGAAACCTCTTTAGCTTGTGGAAGTAACCACAGCCCGTAGAGTAGCCCCTAAGTCCTTAAAAACTACAATTGAATAGTAGTGCCAAAAATCATACCAAATCTTGTAATCTTGCATAATAAACATAAAACACATCATACCTACTCACATCGCTTTGAGAACACACAAAATTCCTAGTTTTAAGCATCAAAGGTGTGGTATCGTGATAACACATCAACACCCTTAACTTACAATTGTTGCTTGTCATCAAGCAACAAACTCAATCTAAATAAGCAGTATAGAAACACACAAACCTCAACCTAACGACATACATTATCTCTAAATCAATCATAGATACCCAAACTGACTAATCAATGCATATCAAATAATTATCAAACAAACCAATCCAGATCAAAATATGTGACAGTGCAACTATGACTAGCAAAGTTACCATAGATAAGCAACAATTGCTAAAATAGCATATAATCAACAGTGTAGCTCAAATGCCCTCACAAAAAGAAGTCCCATATCCCACTCATGATAGTATTTTCTTATTTGATGCTATAGACAAACCAAATCATCCACACTCACAACAGATATTTAAATACTATTCTCAATACCATGTTCTTGCCCTTATACTCACATCTTTGATGCTCGACTACTTGGTATAGGATCACTATAAGACTTTCTTGGATTCTAATGTAGGCTTTGGGGGCTTTGGTACGATATTTTAAGAGCATAGTGATTAATGGCCCTCTTCAACACTGCGTTATTCTACATATTTTCCCTACTGACACTGTTATTTTCAACTCATTCTTCCCATCTCCTATTTCAAACCTTTCTGGGTGCCTCGGACTTTTAAACCCATTGCCTCTTATTTTTCACATGCTTTTTCTTACTAGCGTATTATTTAGGCATCTGTTTATTTTTCTTGGACCCATAGCACATTTTTCCCCTTTTCATGTATCACTAGCGTCCATCTCATTTAATGTGATTTCCCTTACACTAGCCACCCTCCTCTACTTAGGATTTTGGCCTAAGTTGACGTGCACAATGTCAAACCTATGAACCGGGTACACTTTTGGTAGCCACCCTCAACATATGCTTTTTACCTCAGTCAAGGTTCACGTTATTCAAGAAAGGACCAGGGCCAAATTCAGGATTTCACACTAAAAAGGCTCTATTGCTTAGGTGTTTAAAAAGAAAAGGGTACATGTCAAACTCAAACATTAGGACCAAAGGATACATTAAGCATTTGGTTTGTTATTTAGGATAAGTGGGCTAATATGAACAACGACCTAAGAGCGTTTCCTATCCAACTAACCTTCAGTCTTAGTCAGAGTAACAGGGCATGTTTTGAATCAAAACACAGTATAAGAATTATGCAAAAAAGCTCTTGGCACTAATTACACTACCAACATATACTCTCAGATCATGCTTTTCATAAAAATTAAACCTTACTTATCAAAACAAGGTCAATCATCTATTCACATGGTTGTTATCAAAACTATCTAATACAAAAAATTCATAGGTATCATTTTACTAAAAAACTAACATATCCCACAAACTTTTGTATAATATGCTACTAATACTACTTACACATCCAAAACATGCCCGTTCAATAGAAATTAAATGTCCTTAGGAAAATAACACAAGCAAGAAAACTCCTCGTACTCAAAATTTGGGATAATTATAGGCCATGGTTACTCAGACTACATCGAGCCTTTAACTACCTACACCCCATGGAAAAGAGTATGCATTATTCTTAATGCACAAAATATAACTAATTCATAGCATAGGGGTCAAAAGGAACATACGTCACTACAAGGAAAAAGACTTTTAACGACCATTTCTTAACGAAGAGAAATTAATCCGGTCGTTATAAATACACTTATAGTGAACAAAGTGTTTTTCGATCGTTATAAATATACTTATGATAACCAAATATTTTTTCGGTTGTTATAAATATACTTATAGTGACAAAATTATTTTTCGATCCTTGTAAATACACTTATAGTGACCAATTCTTTTTTCGGTTGTTATAAATTCACTTATGGTGACCAAATCTTTTTCCGGACATTAAAGACAAATTTTAGTTCAACATTAATGAGGGAAAAAATTTGATTGTTAAAAAGCATAACATCTTATCGTTAAAATATATTAGTTAGTGTAAAAATATGTTTATGATAAAAATAAAAAAAACCCCATCTTTTATTGTTTTACTTATTCCTAGAAAAAGTTTATAAAAAGAAAAAATATTAATTTATTATTTTCTAATAACTCTATCCATCATTCTTATTATAGTCAATTATATAAAATTTTAAAATATTAGAAAAGTATTTAGTTACAATCTTTTTGGCATAATTTTTTTTCTTAAATATTTTCTTGATATTGTTTCTATATATGATTTTATTTTGACAATTTATCATCTTACTTGACATTATTAAAGATGCAAGATGAAGTAGGTCAAAATAAAAAACAGTAATGAAACAAAAAATTAAAAATAGAAGTAATAATATTAAATATATAAGCATGAGCTTATGAGATTAATTTAAGGTAGAAAAGTTATATAAATTTGGTCGTAAATAATTTTCTCAAGAGGATAGATGTTTCTCCACTTGCAAATTTGCCATGTCAATAGACTTAAGAATCAGTATCCAGTAATAATGTTTCTTCTGATAAAAAAATATATATTGTGTCAACTTATTTTCATTATTGGTTGTGAAACTGACAGGTGTATAGAAAGAAAAATCGTTCATTTGAGTTGGAAAAATATAAAGTGAAATTTTACAAACATAAAATTTAAAAAAGATTTACATGACATTTAATCAACAACTAATTAACTAAGAAATCGTGATTTTTTTATTATTTAAAATTTAAGATGATATAATTGATTTATATCTCATAATAATTTTAATGATATTGAATTATTTACATTAGGTGAATGCCATTAGTATAAAAAGTGAAACTAAAAGAATTTGGGGTTTTTATCCATGAAGAAATGTGCAAAAAGCAATAATGTAAGGTGAAAAAACAAAACAAAAAACTTTATGTCTAGAACTAGAAAATCCAACTTTCTTTTTCTTTGCTGAGAGAACAGAAATAAACTTTATATCTCATTATGGTTAATATTTGATTTCGCGAAAAAGAAAAAAGAAAATAATAGTTATTAGGAGTATTTTTAATAACTTCACACAAAGCTTTTATATTTGTCTTTTGACAGACCATGCACTTTGAAGAACTCATCCTTAGAAAAAGTGTAAAGAAGTATAAGTGACAGAAAATTTTGAAGCACAAGAAGAATGCATTTCATATTTCAGAAATTGTTAAAAGATATTCTAGTTTTTCTCCAAAAGTGCACCGGGCTTGCCCTTTTTTTAATAACTAGAATATCAATTAGTGAAATTTGGTTGCTGAAAAAAAGGTATAACGACCAGATTTTTGTCGTCATTATAGCTTTTTAAAAAGCAAGATTTAAATCAGTCATTAACTTTTAATGACGGAATTTAATTCGGCCATTAACATTCAACGATGGAGCTACTAACGACCAGTGATGACGGGATTTTTACTGGTTGTTATTGACTAATAACGACTGGATATATACTTTTAACGACAATATTTCCCCTCGTTAAAGACCTATTTTCTTGTAGTGGTAGCCACCTAAGAGCCAGTCCATGGTTGTGTCTGACCACTCTCAACCAACCAGGTGGTCTCCTCTTTAGCCGCAACATGCCTGGAGGGTCCAACGCATCTCATCTTCTCTAGATCATGTGCTTGCCAGGACTCCTCATCTGCAATGGAGCAAAGTCTTGCAGCCTCTAACTGCCCCACCGCTGTCAACTTCATCTATCGCCTCAAAGTATCTGTATCATCATCCTCTAGACGAGGCCACTTTCTGAGGACACGAAGTGGTGTCTCCTCGAAGCCGAACAGATCAAAAATTATCTCAGTGATGTCAAATAGAGGAAGCACAGGCAGTGTTAATAGTGCTGCCCTCATCTCAAAATGGAGATACTAGATTTCCTCCCAAAAGGCTGTCAAGTCAGTAGGCTAGGTTGAACAAAGGCTCTGCTCCACTCGTTTCTTAAATGCATCAATGCGGCTGTGTATTGGGGCAAGTCTCATATGAAGAGTGGCCACCAAGTGTGACTCTACTTGAGTCTCAGCCTCTAAAATGGCCTGGCAAACCCAAAGCCTAATCTATTTTAACAACTCAGTCAACTGGGACTTAATGTGTGCCTGTCGCTACGTTAGTCCTTGGTTGATGCTGCTGACATGTATACCATGCCAGTAGGTGAACGCTCTATGGGCACGATCTCTAGTGTAGGAGTAGAAGTAGTACTAGTCCCCCTTCCCTTAGCCGTGATCCATGGGGGCCCCTCAGTAGCGGGAGTAGCAGCAGTGGAAGAAGATGCAGGCTCAAACAGTGGTGTTGCGGTGACTTGTAAGTGGAGCAGAGGCTATGGTGCTCGTTTGAAGGCCACCAAATTCTAATGAGCCTTTATAAGACTGGTGTCCAGTGAGCTTTGAACCTCTATCATAGTGTCTAGATGATAAATAATATCTACCCCTGCCGCTATACATAAATAATATATCAAGCACGGGAATGGGATGGAGGTGGACCTCTTCAGGGCCGTCTCATTAATCTGATCTACTATGAAGAGTTCCTAATCAATGTCATAGCCATCCAAGTTGCTGGCAACCAATATTGTTTGATCCGATATCAAAGTACTATCAGCATGTGTCGACTAGATCCACAATAAAACTATAACCCACCAAAACTTACTTGCGAAGTTAAGGGATGCCTTCACTATTACCGCTAATGATGCAAAAACCCACTCAGTGTACTTGCCCTACTCTGCAATGTGGTCGGTGACCCATCTCATTAGTGTGACCTTTTGGGCTGTTTGTCCCTGGTATGCCCCAATTTGTTATCGTACTCAGATGTAGTCTTTGGGGCCAGATGGTGGCCTTAGCTGAGTCTACTAGAACTCCTCTCACCATCGTGCATCTAAGACGGCGCTGAGAAAGGTATCTCTTTCCCCTAGGGGTCTACTCCATAACAGTGGCAGCGTATAAGGCATAGAACTCTCTAACCATCATCGGGGAGCACTTCTCTGATAGAGCTGCGAACCACTCCAAGTTGTAATGGGCTATGGTATCCCAAAGTCCAGGGACACTATTAAGCCCAGAAGTGATGAGCCGAGGCTCCTCAAATATAGTATGATCCTGTCAGCCCCACTCATCATTTCGAAGGTCATCCTTGTTGATATGTTACATGCCCCCGCACACATGACTGGCTAGTCAATGCATCTGGGGTGAAGGTGGTGCTGGGGGTGCTGAAGTAGACTCATTCTCAGACTCAGACTCCTCTCCAAAATCCAAACTCGGATATCTCTTTCGAGGAAGTCATCTGAATAGAGCTGCTATCTCTATCACTTTCTTCGTCAGACTGGGGAGGTCGGACCACTATGCCCAGAGTCTGAAGCAGCACTATTTGTCTGGCAGCCACCCGTGTGTGTGGTTACTCGGTACCTATATCTGGTTGTACACCAAGATCCTCTATAGAGCCACTGGCCTTAGTAGAAACCAGGATGTCTGAAGACTCATCTCGTGCTCGGGTTTGCAGGCCCCAAATCTCATTCCTTCAACACTTAGGAGCTATTGTACCTGAAATCAACATGATTAGCACCCATGTTTGTCTCACTAGTATCGGTAAGATATGCAATAAGATACAAGAATGAGTGGCAGAAGAACCTATGAAGGCTCATCTATGAGTCGTAAGAAAAACTATGGGCCATTGAAGGCATTCGTAGATGGTAGGGTACAGTAATTTAGGTTACTGGAAATGCACCTACGAGACTAGGTATGGCTCGTAGAACTAACTGTGGGCCATAGACTGAGTCATCGGTGTAATTCCGGAACCAACATCTGCTGGCATAGAACCTACGACACAAAGTTACGAGTTGTAATCTAAACTATAGCCCATAAATGGTTTCGTCTAATAAAATTCAGAAAATTCCCAAGTTGATAGACTTACTTACAAGGGGTAACTACGATACATGGATTAATCCATGGGCTGTAGAAGACTCGTGCTTTAAAAATACAGCAACTTAGGTTTTTCTAAGTCCACCAAACGGGTTCACCAAATGGGTTCCAATATACAATCAACAACAAGGCATGCCAATTATAATCAACATTGAAGCAACAATTTATGCACTCAACGCATTTCCACCAAGTCACCCAACACCCCATATATGTAAATTATAAAACTACCCTGTCAACTATCGACTTCACATTTAAATAGTATTTCGACCACTATTGGACAACTAACGTTCATGCTATCATTCAAGACATGTGCAATGACATGCAAATTTCAAACAAAGAGATCAATTTACTTCCAATGACAAGTGACTATGTGATTTCAAACAAGGGCATACAAACGCTTCGTGGCCAATAACATAGTTTTACTTCCAGCATATGCATGGTTGAATTTCAAAGGTAACTAAGCAATTAGTTATAATCGTGTGACATATTTCGTGAATTGGCAACACCAATTATTAGCACATAAACTTCGGAATGCCATTCGCAACAATAATTCAACCTATTGACACAATTTTTGTAGCATACGTAAATTAAAGTCAAGAACATACCAAAATATGATCAAAAGCTAAGAAATTGAAAGAGGTAGCCGAGACAAATAGAATCCTTGATGGCTAGTGAGTAGTCGAAAGTTGGCCAAAGAATATGGAGATGGCCGGGATGGCAGTCGGAGACTTCAGGAAGATGCAAGGGTTTAAGTATTTTTGGAAATTATTGCAAGAATGAGGGGTAAATGATTTTACCCCTCTTTTAAATCATTGACCGGGTTTAGTAAAAATTGAGTGTAGGTCCCACGAAACCCCGACTATAGGCTGTAAGAGATTCTATGGCCCGTAGGTCATGGTTCCATAGTCTACCTAAACCTTAGTTTGGGAGATTGGAACTATTGATCCATCCATGAGTCGTACATAGACATACGATTCGTATGTTTGACTGTAGATGCTCCTAACGCTTAGCAAGTTTTAGGAATCTTACCTGGGGTCCATTCAAGGCCCATAGTTTTATCTGCGGGCTGTACAGTTTTTTCATACATCGGAGTGCACAAAACTTTGCTTATTGGAAGTGTTCTATGAGTTAGTGTATGTGTCGTGGTGTGAATAACAGCTTGTAGAACTGGTTGTAGAATCAATTTCTCACTTTTAAGCATTTCTTTTCTAACTTAGCCTAGTTCCTACATATCCTTTTTAGAGCAACATGTTACCCTATAAGCCACTAGTCCAAAATCACAACTAAAATAATAAAATTACACTACCTACAAGTCTAGAAGCTAAAAATATAACAAAAACACAAATGTTACATCATATATCTTGGTTGCCTCCCAAGTTAATTTATTGTTGCAACATGACTTGGAATACCTGGTTGCTCAGACTTCAGCAAGTGCCAAAACATCCATCTTCAGATCATTAGGCCTCTATATAGACTGACAAATACTGAAGACAACTTCTTTATCATATAATTGAAACATGAGTTGGCATGATTCTATATCCATCAGTGCTTGACCAATGGCTAGGAAGGGCCTTCCCAAGATGATTGGGACTTTGAAGTCAACTTCGCAATATAGGATCACATAGTTTGTTGGGAATATGAATTTTTCCACTTTGACGAGAACGTCATACAATATCCCCCAAAGGCTTCTTCACTTGCCAGCCATCAACAACCACATAATTTTTTGAAGTAGGGGCTCCCAAGCCTAACTTCTTGAATACTTTAAGATGCATTAAATTGATGTTGGGACCTAGGTCACACAATGCCTATAGAAATTTGGCATCTTCCATGGTGCAGGGTATGGTGAATGCTCCAGGATCTTCTCTCTTTTGCACCAAGGACCTTGTTGCTATCACGCACCAATGCTAAAGCTCTAGAGAGAGCTCTTGGCTCATAGTCTTCTTTTATGTCACCAAGTCCTTCATGAACATTGCATAGCCAAACATCTTCTCCATTGCCTCAACGAGAGGGATGTTCATGGAAAGCTGCTTCAACATGGAGATGAAGTGTTGAAACTTACCTTCCACTTCCTTCTTTTTGAGTCTTTAAGGGAAAGGAGGGGGAGGTCTAGGTACAAGTGCTGGTTCAACATGGAGATAAAGTGTTGAAACTTACCTTCCACCTCCTTCTTTTTGAGTCCTTAAGGGAAAGGAGGGGGAGGTCTAGGTATGAGTTTAAACTTTTGTGGTGTTACTACTGCATCACTCAACCCATCTTTGGTGCTAGCTTCTCTGGTCTCAGCATCCTTAGTATCAACCATCTTCTCGCGAACCTCATTATGATCAACTGGCCTTAGTGGGTCAATGGTGTGCTTGCTACTACATATCTTCATTGTTAAGCACTGCCCCGTAATCTTTATATTCTATAGTATATTGCTGGGCTGTGTACCTTTCTGATGCTAGTTCAACTAAGTCGACATCTGACCAAACTATTGCTCCAGCTACTTGATAGCAAAAGAATGAGACTCGATTGTTGCTCCAGCTGCTTGATAGCAAGAGAATGAGACTGAATTTTTCGATTGATGCTAGAGATGTCAAACTTCAGCCCTTTCAAGGTCTCATCCTAAACATCAGCCTTCATTAATAGTTGATTGAACATCCCCTCAGTTCGAGAGCTACTAGCACCAGAGTCACGATTGTGTGGTGGCACATATAAACCATTTTAGTAACCATCTCTGCATCTCCAATTAACATCTCTGTCCAAACCCCTATTCCTTTCATAGTACCCTCCTCAGTTTTTATCTCTTAAAGTGCTATCTCTATAGAAGTTTTGACCTTTGTTTCCTTGATCTTGGCACCAATAGTCCTGTTTGGACCCTTGGGAGTTAGTCCAGAAACCACCTATCTGATTAGTGACAAAGCAAGTGTGCTTCTTATAGTAAGGCTCCTTATAAATGGGTACTCGTAGAGACTGATGATTTACTGCATTCACATGCTCCTAATTTATCTTCATCAATACCCCCACATTAGTAGTAATCCAAGAAAATTCTTACATTATCTCTTCATTTATCTTTGCCTGCCAAAAATTAGTACTAACTAAGAAAGAGCTCTTATTTGTCCACTTGTCTTTGGTTCCCATGCACGGTTCATTTTGACCACTTTCTCCAACCTCTCAACTGTAAAAGGCGACTTGACAATTAAAAAATGAATCTCCCATGATAGTGTCAGCAACAACTTGGCTATTTTTATCCAAGGCTCGATAGAATATATTCACCAAGGCATCATCAACAATATTTTGGTTAAAGACACTCCTTAGGCACTTTATAAGCCTCTCCCACGTAGTGCTGATCGAATTACCAGGCAATTGATCAAAGTTGTTGATCTGATCCTTCAACTTCAACTTTTTCAACCTAGGAAAGAACCTCACTTAAAAGGCCTTCTGTGTTTCTGCTCAGCTGGTGGTTGAACTCTGTGGGTGCTCGAACAACCATAGTGTCACTTCACCTGTTAGAGACAATGGGAAGAGACGGAGCCCAATGGCATCCATGGACATATTCTAACTCCCCATCATACTATTATAGACGGAGACAACATTGTGTAGATGATTATGCAAATCCTTTGATGGTAAGCCCGTGAACAACCGTTTGTTTTGCAGCATTTGAAGTAATCCACTCAAAATTACAAATTTTGTGTCATCTAGTAATGGAGGTAACACAATAGCTTTGATGACATCTATCGTTATAGGGTCCAGCCTATATTGATTTCACGTGTTTTCCACGGCTTGAAGATCCTGTGGTGGTGGATTCACATCCTCAAGTAGTGATGGGTTATTATTATTATTTGCGTTTATGCTGCATCCACGACATAATTAGTAGGTTGTTTTGGGTCAGTATTCTCAGTGTCTAACAGATCCCTAGTTCAAACAGAGTAAAAGGATTGCCTTGACTACAAGTGTTGTGCATACACTACACCTATATGCCGAAACAAAACAAAAACAATAATAAATGTAAAATGAGGAAAATTAGGATTAATTCTCGAATTACTCAAATTAAACTAGTCTAAAAGTTGTATTCCCCAGCAAAGGCATAAAAAATTTGATGTCGCCCTAATTGTATCTCCTTTTTTAAGGTATAAGTGATCATTGTAAAAATATATAATCTAACTGAGGTTAGGGTCGATCGATAGGGAATATAGTCTAGACTTGGAGTAACTATGAGCAAGTAGAAAGAATTGACCTACTTATCTATCGAAAGGAGAATTTTGTAATTGCAGTAAATAAACCTAAACTAGAAGCAAGAGTTGTTAAACCAATGACAGAAGTAACTAGGGTATTGTTTTCCCCAAGAATTCCTAACTTAGTGTCACAAGATAATCATAATCTTTTCCAGTAAGTTAAGTTTGCAAAACCCTTTGATCCAGGCGAGCGGTAAATTTAACTTCGTGATTAGATTCATCCCTGCAGTGTGACATTACTAACCCAATTTAACTTCGTGATTAGATTCATCCCTGCAGTGTGACATTACTAACCCTTACTTTTATTTCCAATACAACCTCCCCTAGATCCAGTTTGGTTCATTAGATGAGAGAGATTCAACCCTAAGTTGTGGATTTAGGTTGCACGGTCATTGTAGATAAAAGAATCATGTTATAGAATAGAATAATTGAACACTTACAATGGTGAAATTAATAATAAGAAAATCCAAAATTTCTCTACAAGAAATTACAACGTAATGTTTTCAATGTAAAAATCACAAAATATGAAGTCTTAAAAGGGCTTCTCTATTCTCTCGTGTGTCCCTATAAAAAAAACCTAAAAACCAATATATAATAAGTAAAATACAAATCCAAAAAGAAATAGGAAAAGTGAATTCAGCAACTTCTATGGACTGGGTTACGGGTCGTATAATGACCCACGACCCATACCTGGGAATCATACTCTGCAACTTCCAAAAAATGACTTCAATTCCATGAGACCTTTTTATGAGCCATCTTCGGATCTAAGCCCCATGGAGGGTTTTGTCTGACAGTTTTTCTGAAACTCTTCAAACTCCAATCCTCCAAGCACGAAACCAATCTATGACTCATGAAAACTTATATGGCTTGTCTGACAGTTCATGGGTGCAACATCTGAAACTTTTCCCTTCACTAGATCTCACTCATGAAACCTCTCTATGACTCATGGAATTAACCATGATCAAAATCATGCCAAATCCTCAAAAACTGCAATTCTACAGAGCGTTGATCAAAATGATGCCAAATCCTATGATCGTACAAATAAAAATAAAATACATCAAACCTACTAACATCCTTTTGAGAACACACAAAATTTCAAGTTTTAAGCATCAAGCGTGTTGTATTTTGACAGCACAACACCACCCTCAACTTAAAATTGTTGCTTGTCCTCAAGCAATGAACTCAATCTACATTATAAGAAATATAGCAACATACATACCTCAATCTAATGGCATACGTTATTCTAAATCAATATTAGATACCAAACTAACTAATAAATACATATCAGATAGTCATAAAACAAACTAATGCAAATCAATATATGTGACAGTGCAGCTATGACAAGCAAGGTAACCACAGATAAGCAGCAATTACTAAAATTGCCTAGAACCAAAAGTGTAACTCAAGTGCCTTCACAAAAAGAAGTCCCACGGTCCACTCATGATAGTATTTTCCGATTTTATGTGCACGACTAATAAAATGATTCACACTCCCAACAAATATTAAAAATTATGCTCAATACCATCTGCTTGCTCTTATACTCACAATTATAACCTTTGACTACTCGGATTAGGATCACTAGCGGATTTTCTTAGCTTGTAATGTTGGCTTAGGGGGCTTTTATATGATGTTTTAGGAACATAGTAACTAATGACCCTCCTTGACACTACATTATTCTACACTTTTGCCCTAACAACACAGTTATTTTCAACTCATTCTTCTCTTCTGCTATTTCAAACCTTTCTTGGTGCCTTACTCCCACTTTCAAGCTTATTTCCTATTATTATTCACATTGTATTTCTTTTTAGCGCACTATTTATGCATCTGTTCATTTTTCTTGCACTCATAGCACATTTTACCCCTTTTTCATCTATTACAAGCTTCCACCCTCTTAAATGCAATTTCCCTTACACCAGCTACCCTCAACTCAGGCTTTTGGCCTGAATTGAGGTGCACAAAGCCAACCTATGCACCAGGGCCACTTTTGGTAGCCACCCTCAACTTAGGCTTATTGCCTCAGTCAAGGTTCACAATATTCAAAGAAGGAACAGGGCCAAATTTAGGATTTCACAATAAAACAGGCTTAGTTACTTAGGTGTTTACAAAGAAAAGAGTGCAAGTCAAGCTCAAACATTAGGACCAAGAGATAAATCAAGCATTTGGTTTGTTATTTAGGCGAAGTAAGCTAATATGAACGACGACCTAAGATCCTTTCTTAACCAACTAACCTACAGTCTCAGTTAGAGTAACAGGGCAAGTTGGGAATTGAAACAAGGTATAAAAATGTGCAACGAAACTTACACGTACACTTGGCACGAATTATAATGTAATCATTACACTATCAGCACAGACTTTAAGATAACGCTTTTCATCAAAATTTAACATCACTTATCAAAAGCAGCATTGTCAATCATTGATTTCACATGGTTGTTATCAAAACTACCTAACACAAAAGTTTGATAGGTATCATTTTACCATAAAACTAACATATGTCATAGACTTTAGTATGATATGCTACTAATACTACTTACACATCCTAAATGTGTCGGTTCAAAATAAATATCCTTAGGGAAAGAACACGGGCAAGAAAACCCCTCGGACTCAAAATTTGAGATCATTATAGCCCTTGGTTATTCAGACATCACTGAGGCATATAACTACCCACACCCCATTGAAAAGAGTTTGCATTATCCTCAATGCACATAATATAAGTAAATCAAAGCATAGGGGTCAAAAAGAACATACCTACGCGCCTAAGCGTCAGTCCCTGTTGTGTTTGACCACCCTCAACCTTCCTGGTGGTCTCCGCAGTAGCGGCAGCATGTCCGAAGGGTCCAACACCCCTCATTGTCTCTAGCTCACATGCTTTTCAGGCCTCCTCTTTTGCAATGAAGCGAAGTCTCGCAGCCTCGAACTGCTCCATATCTGTCAACTCTACCTCTCACCTCAAAGCATCTAGATCATCATCCTCTAGATGAGGCTTCTTCTCGACGGTACAGAGTAGTGTCTCCTCAGGGCTGAACAAATCAACAACAATCTCAGTGGTGTAAGACATGGGAAGAATAAGTGGTGGTGATGTTGCTTCTCTTATCTTAGAATGGAGCTACTAGATCTCCTCCCAAATGGCTATCAAGCTAGTAGGCTGGGATAAATTGAGGCTCTGCTCCACTCGATTCCCAAATGCATGAATACAACTTTGTATAGGTGCAAATCTTGATAAGTTGTGAAAATATGACTCTTATAGTGCTTTGTACATAGGATTTTTATGGGTTCTCATGAAATTTGGTTGGTTTGATGTTTAATTTTATGTTAATTTGCAAGAAGATGGACAAGGCATGAAGATTAGGGTGAAATGCAAGAAAAAGATTGAAAAACGAGTGCAAGTATGGGAACATGGAGGGCACCACAACCCATGTAGCATCACACGGACCATGAGAGATTTAGTTGACCTAACCTGGGCACATGAAGCCAAAATAGAGTGAAGTGAGGCCCCATAGGTGCTCTCAAAGCCCGTGGAGAACTAAACGAATTGTATAGGCTGTCGTGATCTCACACTTGAATTATGCAAAGCAAGGAAACCACAGAAACAAAGGAAAGTCCCACGGTATCTCTCACGGTCCATGGAATACCACACGAGCCATATACTTAACCGTATAGTTGATGCAAGTTGGGATAAGTACCGTTGAAAATTTAAGAAATCACGTAAGAGAAAGTCAATATAACCCTCCATGGGCAGTGTGACTTACCACGGACCGTGAACAGGGTCGTGGTGCTGAAGAAGATGTAAGCAGTAATGAAAATTCCTAAGGCAAGGATCACAGACCATTTCTATGGACCTCCACAGTCCATGCCAAGCATCTCGGGCCGTGCTGATGCTTGTACTAATACCGATGCCTATTTTCCTATTTTAAGTTGGATAGGTTTTCTCTTGTATATATATAAATTTTTTATTTCATTTTTAATTTTCATTGATTGTTGGAGACAAAAAGTGACGAGAGAACACTATTTCACGCCACATTACATTGAACTCTTAGATATTGATCTTCTCTTTGAGATTCTAAATCGTGGATTTATTACTTTAGAAATAGTAAGTTCTTTATCATGATTTCTTTATCTTGTTGTGGGTTATTTACATTGAATATGCTAGGCTAAATCCACAACTAAGGTTGTGCGAACTATGACAACTCAATAAGATAGACAAATTTAGGGTAAATCTCGAAATTGATTATCGTATACACTGTAGTGTTCTTCACTTTAATTTCTTCCATAATGAGTAGGCACATTGAGGGTATGCCTGCATTCATTACTTGCTTGGGAGGGGTTTAGTGATTAGGAGAAGAACTCTACAATTGATATTTGAGGTAAATAGCCTAGTCTAAGTACTTGAGATCGTAAGGTAAGAGTATTCTGGGGTCCATAGCAAGGGTTAAGAATATACTTTTTAAGACCAGAAGGTGAGGAATAAAATGCATCTTAGAAAGACTGGGAGGTGAATTAGATATTGCCTAACTTGTTTGATTTTGCATACATACTCATGAACGGGTTTATTAAATAAATTTGGATATCGTGTTATGCGTCATGGGGAACACAATCATGGCTTCTAATTAACTGTTTGAAATCCAGTAGTTACTGAAATCCTTTTACTAATTTACATAATTTAATTTGTTCTCAACATTAAACCCCCATTTACTTTATGCACTTTTGTTTTAAGAATAGATATTACATCTAAAAACGGGTGCTAATAGATATATTCTCACCTATTCCATATGTGATTGACCTCAACTCTTGTTGAGTTCTATATTTGATCAACAATCACTTTACTATTCCTTTTGGAGTGTAAATTTGGGCGAATCAAATTTTGGTGCCATTGTCGGGGAATACAGCGAAGTATTATTCTATTAGTTGCTACTTTCAGTTTGTAATACCAGTCGCTAATTTTACTTTAATTTCATCTAATGGATCTTTATAAGGAACTAGCGGTGTATTCTTAGCACCTCAAGTAAGAGTAAAATACTTATTCCCTACAACCCCAAGTTGACAAAGTCAATTCGCAGAATGAACACCCAGGATTGGGAAATACAAAGGTAGAGAGAGTTGGATGTGAATACTGCAGCTGGGGCAATGACGGCCTAGGTATGGATGACCTTACTAGTAATGGGGTGCCACATGTGGCACCACTACAAAAGGTGCAACTTGTACCACCACTGCAGAGCAACTAGCTTTGAGACCATAGGTTACCCAAAAGCCACAAGCAGCAAATTATGATGATGATGGTGTTGGGACCACAGGGCAGTAGTACTTTAGTCGTTGCCTGTAGGTTTCAAGTTCACCATCACTATGATTATGCTACAGATGCTCACCTTGAAAGGGTTGTTCAACAAAGTAGCAACTGAGGACGCAAATCAGCATGTCATGAACGTTTTTGCTACATGCCAATAGTTCAAAATTCCAGGGGTTAGTCAACAAGCTATTCGGTTGGGATTGTTCCTGTTGTCGCTTACTGGCGAGGCAACAATGTGGCTGAATGAGCTTCTTTATGATTCCATTTGCACCTGGAGAGTTAAAAGAGGCCTTCTTGGAGAGGTTCTTTCCTGCAGCTAGGAAGTTAAAGATTAAAGATGAGATTGGGTCCGACAAGCAACTGCCAACTGAAGCACTACATGAAACTTGGGAGAGATTCGAGCAGAAGATCAAGCAGTACCCCAATCACAATCCCACAGATGAGCACTTGAAAGAAGTTTTCTACAGGTCTTGCAACTTTGTGACCAAGCCTATCATTGATGCAACATGTAGAGGATCATATATATCCAGGACGTTCCCAGACATCATTGTGATTTTGGATTAGATAGCTAAGAATAATAGGGCATGGTACACTAGAGATGGAGACTGCTCTAGGTTTATCTTTGAGATTACTGTGGAACAAAGGAAGAAAGAGGAAGAGCCAGACTAAGACATGGCTCACATGAAGACCTAGATTGACTTGTTCACAAAGAGGCTACCAGGTGGAGCACCAGAAAAAGTTAAAGTTATGGACAGCTTGCCCAGGTATGATGAACCAAGCTTTGGTTATGAGGAGGAGGCCAACTTTCTGAGTAGCCGGGGGGGTTACCGGACATACAACTCTAATAACCAAGGTCAAAACTATGGTCATGATAACTACGAAGGGATCTGACAAAACAGAGATGGCTACAAGAGTGACCGAACGAGAGTGTATGTGCCACCCATAAACTGTGAATGCTAAAACAATAGTGGTGGAAATTTGAAACTAGAGGAGATGATGGTGAAATTTCTTGACAACTTAGAAGCCCCAGAGGTAGTGGTGCGAGATATGAGGGGAGAGATGTCTAATCTTTGTCAATTGGTTGACTCACATTCTAGCTCAATTAAGCAATTTGAGCAATAGATAGGGCAACCGTCAACCTCACTAAATCATAGGAAAGCCGGGTCACTCCATAGTGATATGACTCAGAATTGAAAAAATGATGGTCACTGCATGGCAGTGACTACGGGGAGTGGTAAGGTACTTTTGGACTCTATTCTAGCCAGTGATGTTGGTACGAATAAGGTTAATGGCAAGGCATCTGACCCCATAGAGGTGCTTCATGATGATCCGGACAAGGAGATAGATATGGTACTAACAGAGGATAAGGTCACTAAGGATCCTAAAAAGTCGAACAAACCAGCTACTCAGTCTTTGTAGGTCATTCCCAAGCCGCCGCCACCATTCCCACAGAGGTTGAAGTAGAAGGTAGAAAATGGCAAGTTCCATAAATTCTTCTCTATTTTGGAGGAGTTGTCAGTAAATATCTCTCTAGCGGAAGCACTCCAACAAATGTCGGGCTACGCTAAGTTCATGAACATATTAGCCACTAAAAAAAGGGCAGTCATAGTTGATCCTGTAGATAATCTTCATCATTATAGCGCCATTGCTACCAAGTCGCTAGTCGAGAAGAAGGAAGATCTAGGAGCTTTCACTATCCCGTGCACTATTGAGGCCTATGACTTTGCACAGGCTATCTGTGACTTGGGTGCCATCATTAATTTGACGCCGCTTGAAGCTTACAAGCAACTATGTAGGAGCCTCACCCACTACTATAGGGTTACTCATGGTAGACAAGTCAGTGAAGCGACCTGTAGGGATTTTATGCGATGTTCTTGTCCACGTTAGCAAGTTCATCTTTCCAATGGATTATTCTCGACTGTCATGTTGACTTTGAAGTTTCTATCATTTTTGGAAGACCATTTCTGGCTACTGGCAGGGCATTAGTAGATGTGGAGCATGGGGAGCTGTCCATCGGATTAAATACTAAGGAGGTGAAGCTTCATGTGTGTGCCTCCATGAAGACTCTTAAAGAGGTAGAGGTGATGTCAATCGTGAATGTTGAAGATGTGTATCTTTCTAAGGTTCCGATAGAGGAAAAGATGTGCACAGAGGTATTGACAGGCATAATAATGAAATTCTCTAGGGATGGTATTGACGGGTATGAGAACACTATGCATACCTTGCAGGGCATGGGAACCAGACCCTTTTTCCCTAAGAAGTTGGACTTAGACTGGTAGAATAGGCCAACTCCGCCAGTTGATGTCGCACAAGTTACACCTCCTTTTTAGAGAATAAAGCGGTTGTTGTCAAGAAATAGAACCTAACCAAGGTTAGGCTCAAACCTATAGGGAATACGTAGACTCAAGACAAATTCACCAATATGCAACCCGAGTAGTTAACTAACTCAATTCCCAAAAGTGGGGTTCGCAATAATCAATAAGAAAAATAAACTAACTATAATGAGAGAAAAATCAATAAAATAGAACAACTAGGGTATTGTGTTTTCGATGAATCCCCAACTCAGTATCACCGGATAATCTTATTCTTGTCTGGTGTATAGCATGCAGGATGGTAATTTAAGTTCACCAAGCCCTTTGGTAGAAGGTGAGAGGAAAATGTCACTATGTGACTTGGCCTATCTCCATAGTTTGCATTACTAACCATTACCTATAAGTCCAAGTACAACCTCCCCTTGGCCAATTTGGTTGATTAGATGAGAACACATTAATCGAATCTTGATGATTAATCTATTTTCCTATTCATTACTACCTTGGTCAAGTCAGTATACTAGGTGGGTTCTAATGTTGGCCACCATTAGAAAACATACAAAACGAATAGAGTCTAATACATGCATATATACCTTTCAAGAATTGTTAATTATCCGGTTTTACTTTGTTAGTTCTTCATAGTTCCCACAGCCCTAGTTGTGGTTTTAGCTACTCATGCTTTGTGTAGATGAAGAGATTATGAATTTAGAAGACAACAGTTACACAATTGAATTAAGAACAAGAGAATCCAATGTCAATGAAAATCACAAGCTTGAAGATTGAATTAAACCACAGGTGTTTCAAAGACTCTCACAATTTTCTCTCTTAGAATATTGAGTTCTCTAAGCATAACCGAAATCTAAGCTAAACTTATGTAATTGATCGAGGCTTTTGAAAAATAATCCTAAAAACCTATTTATAAAAAGTAAAAACAATTCTTAAATAAATTAGGAAAACTGGTCGGCAATCACCATGAAAGCACTTTACAACTCGTAGAGGCTTCTATGGCTCGTAATCGGGGTCTCATATGCAACTACTAGAATTTTGACTTTCACTTCTACAAAACCCCTTCACAACTCGTAAAGTGATATACGACCAGTAAAGGGGGTTTCGTCTTATAAGTTTCCTGCAAGTCCACGTCGCTGATCTTCGGGGCACGAAAGGTCTTTTACGACTTGTACAATGCTTTACTACTCATCTGCATGTTCCTAGAATTAATTTTTGAAACTCGGACCTACTCTAGAATTCCTCACAAAACACCTTTATGACTCGTAGAATGCTCTACGACCCATAGAAGGTCTCGTAAAATAGCAAAAACCAGCAACTTTTGCAATTTTTCCCCAATTCATGGCCATCATGTATTCCTGCAAATCTAAACACATAAAAACAACTAAAGTCACATTGAGAACACACAAAATATGATATTTTAAGAATCAAAAGTGTTGTATTTTGGCAGCACATCCACACCCTCAACTTAAATTTTTTGCTTATCCTCAAGCGATCGACTAAATCTATATAGACAACACAGTGACACACAGACCTCAACTCAATGGCATGCACACATATATCTCAAACTCAGATACCTGCACCAACTATTCAAAACAGGATCAGATAGCTATTTATCAAACCAATGCAAACTGGTGCATGTGACAACACAACTATGACAAGCAAGGTATTATCAATAGTCTACAAGCACTGAACAAGTCTAGTGTTAACAATGCAACGCAAGTGCCCTCACAAAAAGAAGTCCCATATCTACCACTAAATGATATTTTCATCTTTAACCTTGGGACTATGCAACATCACTCGCTCTCAGAAAAGATATTCATGCATAAATAATATTACCATAGGCTTTCCCCTATACTCATAACTCAGACCTTCAACTAACTGGACTAGGATTAGTCTAGGACTTTATAGGCTAGTAACGTAAGCTCAAAGGGCTTTGGTATGATATTTTGGTAAAATAGTGACTAAAGGTCCTCCTTGAAATTGCATTTTCTTCACTTTTACCCTACTAACTCAGCTATTTTCTCCTTATTCTTCCTTTTTCCACTTTCAAGCTTTTCTGGATGCTTTCTTTTCAGTTTTTTTAGCATTTTTCCTTGTTTTTACACTTCATTTTGGTTTTTAGCCCACACCTAAGGCATCTTTCATTTTTCTTGCACCCAGTACATGTATTCCTAACTTACCTCCCTCATTTTTTGTGATTTACCCTTACACTAGCCACCCTTAACTTAGGCTTTTGGCTTCTGTTGAGGTGCATACATCCATCCCCCGAACCAGGGCCACTTTTGGTAGCCACCCTCAACTTAGGATTTTCGTCTTAGTCAAGGTACACAATGTTCAAGGAAAGACTAGGGCCAATTTCAGGATTTTTCACTAGGTAAGACTAGATTAACCATGTGTTTTGAAAGAATAGGTACATGTTAGGCTCAAACATTAGGAACAAGGGATATATCATCAATTTGGTTGGTTATTTTTTTGCTAAAGTGGACTATTTAAAAAACAATGGTCTAAGATCCTTTCCTAATCCAATTAATCTACAATCTAACATCGATTAATAGGACAAGTTTTAAATTAGCAAAAAATACATGAATCAATAAAGCTCACACTCACATGGCACTACACACATTATCAACAAAAAGACTTATAGATCATGCTTCTTATCTCAATTTACCCTCACTCATAAGAACTGATATTGTCAAACACCTAAAGATGCATGGTAACTATCTAACAACTAATCAAAATTATTTTTGGTGGGTAAAATTTTTTCAAACAAAACACAAAAACATGTTATATACCACAAGTATTGGTACTATGTGCTACAAATGTTATCTAAACATCCTAAACGTTCTGGTTCAACTGATATTAAATATCCACAGGAAAAAAGAACATAGGCAAGAAAACCTTGGGATAAAAAAATTGGGGTAATTATGGATCATAAGCTACTTAGACTTCATTGAGGCTCATAACTACCCACACCCTATCCAAAAAGAAGTGCATTGTCCCCAATGCACAAAACCAAAACAAAATAGAACATAAGGGGTCAAATATCATTCCTAGGCGCCTACACGCCAGTCTGTGGTTTAGTCTTTCCACCCTCGCCCTGCGGGGTGGTCTGCCCAACAGTGGTACTCTGTCTAGAGGAGACAACACCCCTCAACTAATCCCCATCTCGCTATTCGTCCAAAAGATCATCCCTAAGCCTCCCCTTAGGGCTGGAATCGCATCACGTTTATCTTTCAGGGCCATAGTACCTGAAAAATATACGCACCGTGATTGGTCAATAAAATCAAGAATTAAAATGCAAGAATTCATCTGAGTATAGTTACAGAAAAGTTTTTACAGAAGCACCTTTACAGATCGTAGTGGATTCTACGAGTTGTAAAGAGCCTTCATAAACTAGTGGTTCAGAAGAATTTTTGTTACTGGAAACGTCTATGAGACCAGGTACGACTCGTAAAGTAGTTTATGAGTCGTAGACTGGGGTCATAGAAAATTCCAGTGATTAATTAAATTCAATCAGGGATCTATGAGACCTATCTACGAGTCGTAGAATGACCTGCGGCTTATAAAAGGTCTCATATGATGGATACTCAAACATCAAGTTTCTAGAATTTTGTGAAATCCTCAACACTAAGCAAAATGTAAGAAAACTTACCTGGGTTCCACGATCCCCATTCACAACTTGCAGTTTGATCTATGAATCATAAAGTTGGCTCATGGACTGGAATGCATATTTTTCTGCTTATTGGAAATTTCTACGAGATGGGGTACGAGTCGTAAACTGCTTTACTGCTTGTAGACCTAGTCGTAGAGACTTATTTGATCCTCTTTCTCAGCCAAAACGATTGGCTTAGTCATGTACATGCATACTCTTCATAAAATACACTATTACCCTATATACAACAATCCCATTGTCAAAAATTACAATCAAATGCAAGAAAATAAACTATCTATTAATCCTAAAACTGAAAATAAACCTATAACTAGGTTATTACATCAAAAACCTTGGGGAGCCTCCCAAGTAGCGCCTGATTTACCATCGCGGCACGACTTGGACAAGTTGGTTACTCGGACTTCACCAATTTCCCAAACTTTGCTCTTCAATTCATCTGGATGCTTCATGGATTGATGGATGTCAAAGACAACTTCTTTGTCATTCAATCTAACCCTGAGTTGACCAGCTTTCATATCCACTAGGGCTCATCCAATGGCTAGGAATGGTCTCCTCAAGATGATTGGGACATCAAAGTCAACTTCACAGTCTAATATCACAAAGTTTGCAGGGAATATAAATTTCTTGACCTTTATCAATACATCGTATACTATCCCCATAAGTTTTTTCACCGTTTGACCCGCCATCAGTAATCACATGCTAGTTGGAGTAGGGGTTCCCGATCCAAGATTCTTGAAGACCGCAAGGGCATCAGATTCATACTGGCACCAAAATCACATAGAGCTCTTGAGAACTCCACATCTCCAATGGTTTAGGATATGGTGAAAGCACCTGGATTTTCACGCTTCTGAAACCAAGGATTTCATAGTGATAGCACTGCAATGTTGAAGCTCTTGAGAAAGCTCCTGACTCACAGTGCACTTTTTGGTGACCAAGTCTTTCAATATACTTTTCATACCTTGGCATCTCCTTTAATCTCGATGAGGGTAATGTTGATAGAGAGTTGCTTTAGCATGGAGAGGAAGTGCTTGAATTTGCATTCTTTGTCCCTCGTTTTGAGTCTATGAGAGAAGGAAGGAAAAGGCCTAGGGACAGGCTTAAATCTCTGTGGCGCTTCAGCTGCTTCATTCACCTCGTCCTTGCCACGACCATCACCTTCATCTTCATCCTTTGCCGCAACCATCTCCTCACGAACAGCTTCTTCTTGTGCTGACATGGGAGGACCAATGGTTCTATTGCAACCCCTAGTAGTAACTGCCATACATTGCACATTATTCTTAGGATTTTGCACTATATTACTATGAAATATACCCCTCTGATGCTAATTCAACCGAGTCGACACTTGACTGAACTGTTTTTCTAGATACTTAATAGCCACAAAATGAGAATTATCTTTTGATTGATACTAGAGATCTTTGTTTTTATGCCCCTTAGGGTCTCATCTTGTGTCTCAGCTTTCTTTAACAGGCCATCAAACATCACCTCAATTCTAGAATTGCCTGTACCTACATCGCGATTGTGTGGTGGCACATAAGGATGATTCCTAAAACCTTCTCTGCGACGTCAATCTACATCTGGACCCCTATTCCTGTCATAATAACTTTTGTGGTTGTCTCTATAGGCTCCATCTCTACCAAAGTTCCGACCTTGGTTTCCTTTACCTTTGCACTAATAGTTCTGATTGGACCCTTGGGCGTTGGTCCAGAAACCCCCTGTCTGATTATTCAAAAAACATATGTCCTCTTCATAGTATGGTTACTCGAACATGGGCGCATGTGGAAGTTGATGAACCACTGCATTCACTCTCTCTTGGTTCAGCTTCATCATCACCTCCATGCCTGTGCAAATCTAAGAATGTTCTTACATGATCTTCTCATTAATTGTGGCTTGCTCTGGACCTACACTCACTACACACAAACTCTTCATGGTAGCTCTATCCCTCTTCCCCCATGCACGACCTTTCTTGACTACTTTCTCCATACGCTCTGCAATCCTTGCAAATGGTTTATCTAGAAACATGCCTCCAATGATAATGTCGGCACTAGCCTGATTGTTCTCATCAAAAGCACAGTAGAAGATCTCCACTAAGGTGTCGTCGACTATCTTGTGGTCAGGGACATTCCTTAGAAAATTAATAAATAGCTCCCATGAAGTGCTTATCAATTCACCAAGAAGTTGCTCGAAGTTGTTAATCTGGTCCTTCAACTTGAGCTTCTTCAATCTAGGGAAGTACCTCTCCAAAAAGGCCTTCGGCAAGTCTGCTCAGGTAGTGGTTGAACTCTGTGGGAGCTCAGATAGCCATAATGCAACATTGTACGTGAGATACAATAGGAAGACACGAAGTCCCACAACATCCATAGACATATTTTGTGTTCCCATTACACTCTTACAAACAAATGCCACATTGTGCAAATGGCTATATGGATCCTCTGATTATAAGCCCATAAATAGCCCACAATTCTGCAGCATCTGAAGTAACCCACTAAAGACTGTGAACTTTGAGTCCACCGATAGTGGTGATAACACAATAGCTCCAGTCACATTCATAGCCATGGGGTTCAACCTTTTCTAATTTCACTAGTAAGCATTGGTGTTGAACTCCTTAGGCTGTGTAATGTCCTCCAAAGGTGGCGGATTCTCATTCCCTTCATCATTATTATTCCTGCTCAAGGCTGCATTTGCCACGTTATTGGCATTGTCTTGGGCCATCCTTCTTAAAGTTCTGTGGATCTCTGGATCAAATAGAGTTAAGGGCTTGCCTTGACTCTGAGTACTAGGCATACGCTACTCGTACACCCTAAAAAGAAACAAAAACAAAAACAAAAGTAAAATAAAGGGAACTACAGATTAACACTCGATTTACAAATGAATTTAACTAGGTCTAGCCATATTCCCCAGCAACGACGCCAAAATCTGGATGTCCCCCAAGTTACACCTCCTTTTTAGAGGATAAAGCAGTCATTTTCAAGAAATAAAACCTAACCAAGGTTAGTGTTGAACCCACAGGGAATACATAGACTCAAGACAAATTCACTAATATGCAATCAAAGTACTTAACAGACTAAATTCCCCGGGGGGGTGAAATAATCCATAAGAAAAATAAACTAACTAACTATCACGATAAAAAAATCAATAAAACAGAGGAACTAGGGTATTGTATTTCCCATGATTCCCCAACTCAGTATCACAGGATAATTTAATTCTTATCTAGTGTATATCATGCATGACGGTAATTTAAGTTTACCAAGCCCTTTGGTCAAAGATGAAAGGCGAATTTCACTATGCGACTTGGCATGTCTCCATAGTATGCATTACTAACCATTACCTACAAATCCCAGTACAACCTCCCCTTTGCCTAGTTTGGTTGATTAGACGAGAACACATCAATTGAATCCTGTTAATTAATCTCTTTTCCTATTCATTACTACCATGGTCCAGTCAGTAACACTAGGTGGGTTCTGAAGTTTGCCACCATTAGAAAACATGCAAAACAAAGAGAATTAATTAATACATGTATATACACCTTCAAAGAATCGTGAATTATCCAATTTTACTTTGTTAGATCTTCATCGTTTCCACAACCCTAGTTATGGATTTGGCTACTCATGCTTTGTGTAGATAAAGAGATTATGAATTTAGAATACATAATTAACTACTTACACAATTGAATTAAGAACAAGCAAATCCAATGTCAATGAAAATCACAAGCTTGAAGATTACCAGAAGTGTTTCAAGACTCTCTCATAATTTTCTCTCTTAGAATATTGAGTTCTCTTAACACTAACCTAAATCTAAGCTAAACTTACGTGAACTGGTCGGGGCTTCTAAAAAATAACCCTAAAACCCTATTTATAATAAGTAAAAACAATTCCTAAACAAATTAGAAAAACTGGTTGGCAAAATCCACAATACAACTAATAGAGGCTTCTACAGCTTGTGATCGGGGTCTCATACTCAACAGCTAGAATTTTGGACATCACTTCTATGACACCCCTTCACGACTCGTAAAGTGCTTTATGACCTATAAAGGGGGTTTCATCTAATAACTTTCCTGCAAGTCCATTTCTCTGATCCTTAAGGCACGAAAGGTCTTCTACGACTCGTATAATGCTTCACAATTCATCCACATGTTCATAGAATTAACTTTTCAAACTTGGACCCTCACTAGAATTCCTCACGAAACACCTTTACGACTCGTAGAATGCTCCACGACCCGTAGAAGGTCTCGTAAAATAGCAAAAGCCAACAACTTCTGCAATTTTTCCCTAAATCATGGCCAACTTGTATTCCTGCAAATCTAAACACAAAAACACATAAAAACAACTAAAGACGCATTAGGAACACACAAAATCCCAAGTTTTAAGCATCAAAAGTTTTGTATTTTGGAAGCACATCACCAGCCAAGGCGTCTATTGAAAAGCCTCCTGCTATGGAGATCAATGAGCTACCACAACACCTAAGGTATGCATTTTCGGGCACCAATAACACTCTTCAAAGTTATTATGGCTGCAGATCTTTAAGATAACCAGGTTACAGCTTTGTTGAGGGTGCTTCAAAAGTTTAAAAGGGCAATTAGTTGGACCATCGCAGATATTATTGGGATTCCTCCAGGAATATGCATGCACAAAATCAAGTTGGAGGACAGTTGTGTGCCAAGAATTGAACATCATTGTAGGTTGAATCTACCTATGCAAGTGGTGGGTCAGAAGCACAACAGGGTTTTTCGTCCCATCTACTATGCCGACAAGACTCTCAACGATACCCAAAGGAACTACACAGTGACTGAACAGGAGCTACTGGCTGTGGTGTATGCTTTTGATAACTTTCAGGCATACTTATTGGGCACAAGGGTGATCGTCCAACTAACCATGCAGCATTGAGATACCTGATGGCTAAGAAAGATACTAACCATAGGCTGATATGATGGGTTCTCTTGTTGCAAAAGTTTGACTTTGAAGTCCAAGATAGAAAAGGGATCGAGAACCACGTGGCAGACCACTTGTCTAGATTTGAGGATAAGTCCAAAGGTAATGATTTGTAAGACATCGATGATTCACTTCCAGATGAGCAGGTATTTGTTGCTTATGTTGACTTAATGCCTTAGTTTGTTGATGTTGCTAGCGATCTGGTGTGTGACATTATGCCTAAGGTCCTTGCCTCTCACCAGAGAAAAGCGGTTCTTCATGATGTGCACAGGTGCTGTTGGGATGAACCATACTTGTTTAGAAGATGTGATGATGGATTAGGCGATACATACTAGAGGCAGAGATGATGAGTATCATGGAGGCCTATCATACCTCTATAGTGAGGGCCCATCATGGTAGTGCCAGGACAACAATAAAAATCCTACAGTGTGGGTACTACTAGGCCACAATCTATAGAGATGCCCATGACTTGGCGTAGGGCTTTGATCAATGCCAATAGCAGGAAACATATTTAGGCATGCCTAGGACCCCCATTCTTGAAGTGGAAATATTTGACGTTTGGGGCATTGACTTCATGGGCCCATTTGTGAACTCTTATGGCATGAAATACATCTTGGTAGCAGTAGACTACGTCTCCAAGTGGGTGGTGGTCGTTGCATTTCCAGACAATGAGAGAAAAAGTATTGCTAACTTTCTAAGATGGAACGTCTTCTCCAGATTTAGGACACCCAAGACTATCATTAGTGATGGGGGTTCTCACCTTTATAACAAGATCTACCGTGTTATGCTAGCTCTGTATGGAGTAAGACAGCACAAGGTGGCCACGCCCTATCATCCACAGACAAGTAGGCAAGCTGAGGTTTCAAATAGATATATTAAGGAGATCTTAACCAAGTCTGTGACTGCGACTAGAACTTGTTAGGCCCGGAAACTATATGATGCACTGTGGGCTTATCGGATGGCTTAAAAGACTCCTATTGACATGTCTCCACATCAATTGGTGTTTGGTAAATCCTGCCATCTACCTATGGAATTAGAGCACATGGCACTCTAGGCTCTAAAGAACTTGAACATGAATTGAAGTGAGGCCACTAACGGAGACTGGACCAACACAGTGAGTTGGATTAGTTTTGCCTTCATGCTTAGGAGAGTGCAGCCTTTACAAGGACCGGATGAAGTTCCAACATGAAAATCGCATTGCACCATAAAGCTTCAGCATTGGCGAAAAGGTTCTGCTATACAACTCCAGCTTGAGGCTGTTTCTAGGCAAGCTTAAACGTAGATGATCTGGCTCTTTTAAAATTGCCCAAGTATCCCACATGGTGCAATAGAACTAGAGGCCGAAGATAGGCACAGATTCAAAGTTAATGGACAAAGGGTAAAGCAATACTTGGGTGTTGCAGGTGAAGTCTTAGTGATAGAGGAAGTCCAGCTTAACAAAGTCTGAGTAGTCAACAGAGCTACATCGTGCCGTGACGTTAAATCAAGCGCTTCATGGGAGCTAACCCATGCATTTTAATGGCTATATTTACTCAACAAAATTAAATTTTTATTTTTATTATTTATGACTTCACCCGTTTTGGCTTTGTAGTTGCTGATATGGATAAGTGTGATGAAATGGAACCAAGGCATATCACAGATAGCTTATACAGCCCGTGGAGTGTCAGACGAACCGACCAACACCCTATGGACGTTATGCATTGGATGGCCGAACTAATGACGTGACCACGTCACCTAGCTCGAGTTATAGGACCTCACACACTCTGTGTTAGGTCACATGGCCAAGGTATGTGCAAAACTTCCCTAAGGTTAGGCAAACGAATGGTCCAAACACACCATGACACGTGTCATGGGCTGTAAGGCTGTACGTAGAGAGGGCATCAGTCAACACGGTTGACCAAGGGCATTAAAAACCCTCATTTTGTCCCCAAAATGTCCCATTCTCATTTTCTCACTCTCTCTCCTTTCTCACGCCCCCTTTCTCATACCTACAAAATAATCTCTTTGGTTACGAAAGGTGGTTCAATCTCATCATCTGTAGCACTAATTTAAGTTTGGTCTCCAACTTTCAAAGAAGTTATCACCACCTATTATTATTCGTCAAGTAAGCACTCATGTTCTTTAACTTATAGTATGGATTTTGATGTGCATGTGTTCAATCTTTCTAGAAATTGATTCTTCTTCGTTTAGAGTATCAAATTGCATGTAATCTGTGTTGGGTATAGCATGGGGGGTGAAGTCCACCATTGTTGAGTGCTTGTAGTGTTATCCATGGAGTTTTGTGATTTTAGTGGGTCTTTGTAATATCTCTTCGTAAAATGATGTCTTTCACGTTGTGAGCCAAGTGGGTTCGTGATGTGCAACTAAAAAAATTTTGATAATGCTTGATTTGTAGGGTTAATGTCAAGTTCCCATCAAGAAGGCTCATCACAGACCATGTGCTCTGTCACGAGTCATGTAGGGTCCCATGCTTGAACCTTTGGTCAGTGAAACATTGAGGGACCTGTCACAGTATATCTCACAGACTGTGTACTCATTCACGGCTCGTGTTGGGTATCCTGTGGAGGGGCCCTTCTTTCTCCACATGCCAAGTTTGCTCTCATGGTGAGTTGCACAAGTCATGTGGGTCTTCCATTAGGCCGACCTTAATTCGGCACCGTCAAGTCTCCTGACACGGCCCACCTCATAGTCTATGTACCTTGTCACAGCCCGTTTGGAGGTCCCATCTAGGTAACTAATGTTTCACACTTGTCTTATTTCATCTGGTTGTCTTGTAATTGAGTTTCCCCATATGACTTAAGTATAATTTTCCTATGATAGACCAAGTGGCACCACTCTTAAGGGTTATTGTCACTTTTCTGGCACAGGGAAAGCCTGAATACCCGTTAGTGCAGCAACCTGCTTGTTCCAAAATTTCATATGTGTTTCTCCATTGTTGATGCTTGCAAGTTTTATGGGCACACATCGAAAGTAAATCCATCCTATATAGGATCCTGGGTCACATCTTCATGACTCTTATAGGATCCTGGGTCACATCTTCATGACTCTCCAATAGTGTCTTCTAATCAACACACTGGGAGTGACTCAGGTAATGAATCCTCAGGAAGGTTTGAGATTTGGCATACTAGAAATGTCTCTTCTTACTCCCCTTGTACCACAAGGGACCATGCAGCGAGCCAAGATGTAGCCCCCCAGTCTGAGGAGGGGGTCCCTTATTGAGGTAGTTGAGGAGGATGAGGCTGCCCTGGGGTAGGACGAACAGGCAAATCAACTAGAAGGTGACCAGCAACACTATGATGATCAGGCCGATAAGGTCGTCCTTCGAGATAATGATGATGAGGTTATCAATTATGTTGTCTCCAAGATGATAGATACTAAATCGTCGTGATATCTTATAGTATTTCTGCGAGCCCAATGGGAAGTCCCAAATGCTAAAGAGATTTTCACTCAAGGGCTAGCCATTGGCTTTGGAGGTTTCCAACGGCAGGTCATTATTCTTGAGTAAGGGTCATAATGGATCAACTTGACAGGGTGCTTGACATCAAAGCAGTGTTTGATTCTTATCAGTTCAACTGAATGGTGCAAAAACCCGAATACTATTGGCCTGCAATCATTTAGGAATTCTACTCGAGCTATGTTGCTAGTGTGCTAAACTCAGCCACTAATGGAGGTTCTAGAAAGTTGAAGAAGCAGTTGGCCCTTCAATTGCCCTACTTGATAATGTTGTTGTACGGGGTGCAAAGTTGGACATTTCTAAGACCACCATAAAGAGGTTCCTTATTAGCCAAGACTATTAAGCCCCACTGGATGGCTTATATACTTCTAGACACCAACAGGTCACTGATGGAGAGCAAATGTCAAATTCGACTTCTTAGGTCACTATATTGACATGGATTGCAAAGCCGTTTGTCCTGCAAGGTGCTGAAGCGACTTGGGTCACGGATCACATGATCCCAATTGCCAAGGCCTCTCTTACTTGTACTGCCATGTTTTGGTGGTCGGTGGTCGGTGGTGTGCTCTAAGGTACGACCCACAGGCAATGAAAACACGCCCAATAATCATAGGATTCTTTGGTAGCTTGCCTTATAGCTAAATATGGATTGAATCTGGGCTGGATTATTGCACAGAGATACGGGATCGAGCATTGACTGACAGAGCACGAATTCCTTTCCCATGCCTGATTCAGTCCCTATGCAGACTAGCCCATGTCCCTACCATCCAACTTTTTAACTGTAAGATATTTCCCAATAACATGGTCAATGTCCAGTAATTAAAGAAGTCAACAACCCTCTTTATCAGACGAGGATATATAGACTAGGTGGTCCAGTGATGTTTCCTTAAGTTGCCCATAGCAACCCTTGTCGTTTGAGGGGTTCGCCACTGCCCCACAGTCAGGTAAGACTTCTGAGTAGCCCGAGGGCAGTGGTGCGCCACCTCAAATGTAGCAGGGGTATGTCTATGTCCTACATTATTTTCTTTCTAAGTTGGTTCGGATCAGAGACAAACTTGGGCCGTTGTTGATCAAGTGGTAGAGAGGATGCCTTAGGTGGTCTAGTCTCATGTGCACCAAGCAAAAGAGCAACTCTACGCTGAGCTTAGAGACTAGCCTTTCACCCTCCGGATTCAAGTCAATACCTTAGAGGGGTACTTCCATTATATGTTCAGTAGTTTGTCTTGGGAAGAGGCGACAAATATTATGTAGATAGTGACAGAAATGAAGAACCAAATTGCCCAATTGACCATCCCAGTAAAACCGCCCTATGCCGGCCCCACTTCCAGAATCTTGGATGAGCCTTTTTAACACTCCGACAATGACACCAGCTCTAGGTGAGATGTGGGGCATTCCACACGCCCCACCTACCGTACTAGTGCTAGCTTCCAATGAGCCCAAGCGAAAGGACAAGGGCAAGAGGCATAGTCAGCGGGATAGCCCTCCATATAATCCACAAATAGCATAGGAGAAGAAGTTGTGAAAGGCCATGAGGGCCCAGCACCGAGCAACTTCCAAACAAGAGGAAAGGGAGTAGTGAGAGTATTCTGGGGTCCATAGCAAGGATTAAGAATATACGTTCTGAGACGAGAAGGTAAGGAATGAAATGTATTTAAGAAGGACCGGCAGGTGAATTAGATGTTTACTAACTTGTTTGATCTTGCATACATACTCATGAACGAGTTTATTAAACAAATTCGGCAATCGAGTTGGGCGTCATAAGGACAGAATCTTAGCTTCTAATTAATTGTTTGAAATCCAGTAGTTACTAAAATCCTTCTACCATTTTACATAATTTAATTAGTTCTCAACATTAACCCCCATTTACTTTATGCACTTCTGTTTTAGGAATAGATATTACATCTGAAATCGGGTGATAATAGATATATTCTCATGCATTCCCTGTGTGATCGACCTCAACTCTTATTGAGTTCTATATTTAATCAATGACCGCTTTACTATTCCTCTTGGAGTATAAATTTGGGGTTATTAGTCTCCTATGAAGTGTGGCCGCCAAGTGTGGCTCTACTCGAGCCTCAGCCTCTGAAATAGCCTAGAAAACCCAAGGCCTAATCTGTTGTAACAACTGAGTCAAACGGGACTCAGTGTGTGCCTGTCGCGACACCAAGGCATAGATCGATGTCGCTGACACATATACCATGCCAGTAAGTGAAGGTTATATGGGCACGGCCTCTGGTGCAGGAATAGAAGTAGTAGTGGTCTCTTCCTCTCTCTCTCTCTCTCCCTCGGTCTGTAAGAGCCCCTCAGCAACTAAAGCAGCGGCAGTGGAAGAAGAGGGAGGCTCAGATGGTAGTGCTACGGCGAACAACTCTCGTAAGTGGATTGGAGGTTGCGGTTATCGCGGGAGGTGCACTGGATTCTCATCAGCCTTTATCAGGCTAACGTTTAGTGTCCTCTAAAACCTCTATCATAGTGTCTAGATGATAAAGAATCTCCACCCCTGACATAATACATAAACAATATATCAGGCACAGGAAGGGGATGGAGATGGACCTCTTTAAGGACACCTCATGAATTTGATCTACTATTAAGCGGGCCCAATCAATGTCATAGCCGGCCTAAATACTGGAAACAAATACTGCATAATCCAAGTTCAAAGTATTATCACCATGTTCTGGCCAGATCTGTGATCTAACTACAGCCCACCAACTTGTCAGTGAAGGTGAGCAATGCCTTCACTATTGTAGCCAATGATGTAGAAACCCACTGAAGTTTCGGGCCCTACTCTACAATGTGGTCAACGACCTATCTCATTAGTGCAACCTTTCGGGCCAAATCTCTCATCAACACTTTGTCCCTGGTCTGCTCCAATCTGTAATTTTACTCAACTATGGCCCTGGGGGCCAGATAATCAAGACCAAAAAGAAAACACTGGATAGTGGTCTCATATAAGTCAACTTGAACTCCCCTCACCATCGTGCATGTAAGATGGGACTGGGAAGGGTATCTCTTCCCCTTATGGGTGGAATCCATAACACTAGTGGTGTACAAAGCATAGAACTCTCTGACCATCACCAGTTTTCCCGATAGAGTTGCCAATCACTCCAAGCTATAACAAGACATGGTATCCCAGAATCTAGTGACACTACCAAGCCCAGAAGTGAATGTCTGGGGCTCCTCAAATATAGTACGAGCCTGTCAACCCCGCTCATTATTCCATAGGTCATCCCTTTATATCTTTTGCATGCTTGCACACACCACTTTCTAGTCAATGCATCTGTGGTGAAGCTGGTGCTGGGGGTTCTAAAGTAGACTCAGACTTGAACTCATCTCTAGATCCATACTCGGATCCCACTTTAGATGAAGTCATCTGGATGAAGCTGCTATATCTCTTATACCTCCCTTGTCAGACTAGGGAGGCTAGACCATTATGAGCTGAGTCTGACACGGCACTGCCTGTCTGGAAATTGCCTGTGCTTGTGGTTTCTTGGTGCCCACATTTGGCTGGACACCAAGATCCTATATTGACCTACTAGCCTCAGTAGAAGCGGGGTGCCAAAAGACTCATTTTGTAATCGGGTCTGCAGGGCCCGAATCTCACTTTTCTAGACTTTGGAGCCATTGTACCTAAAATTCACATGATTAGCACACCTGTTAGTCCCATTGGTACAGAAAAAATATGTAAGAAGTTACTAGAATAAATGGAAGAAGAACCTACGAAGGCTCATACATGTTGCCAAGTTACACCTCTTTTTAGAGGATAAAGCAGTCGCTATCAAGAAATAGAACCTAACAAAGATTAGAGTCGAACCCACAGGGAATACGTTTACTCAAGAGAATTATATTACTGAAATTTGAGTGGTTAACCAGCTTACTTGCCCAAAGGGGGGTTTTGTAATAATTAATAAAACTAAACTATCACAAGAGAGAAATCAATATGGAGAGAAACTAGGGTTTTGTGTTCCCCATGATTCCCTAACTTAGTATTACTAGATAACCTAATTCTTTTCTAATGTGCAGCATGCAGGACGATAAGTTATGTTCACCAAGCCCTTTGGTCAAAGGTGAGAGGTGAATTTCACTATGTGACTTGGCCTATCTCCGTAGTGTGCATTACTGACCCTTACCTATTAGTCCGAGTACAACCTTCTCTTGGCCCAGTTGGGTGGTTCTAATGTTGGCCACCATCAGAAAACATGCAGAATAAAGAGAGTAAGTCAATACATGCATACACACTTTCCAAAAATTATGAATTATCTAGTTTTTACTTAGTTCTTCATTGTTCCCACAAACCCAAGTAGTAGATTTAGATACTCATGCGTTGTGTAGATACAAGAATTATGGATTGAGAAAATATGATTGAACACTTACACAATAGAATTAAGAACAAGCCAATCCGACTTCAATAAGAATTACAAGCTTAAAGATGAAATTCAAACACTAGTGTTCTCAAAGACTCTCCAATGTAATCTCACAATTTGCTCTCTCTAATTAATGAGCTCTTTGAGTACTAGGCAAAAACCTATGAAAATAATCTAAAAACGTATTTATAATAAGTAAAATATAAGTCCTAAACAAAATAAGAGAACTGGTCGGCACGAGATACGAAAGGGGTTTATGGCATATTGCGTTCCATAGCCCGTAATCGAGGTCTCATATAAAGCTGCTGGAAATTTGGACTTCAACTGTACGACACCCCTATATGACTCGTAAAGTGGTTTACGACCGGTAAATGAGTTTTGTATGATGAATCTTCAGAAAGTCCCAATCTCTGATCCTCAAGGCACGAACCCTCTTCTACAACTCGTAAAATATTCTACGACTCATTTGCATGTTTGCAGAATCAACATCAAAAAATAGCCCCTCACTAGAATTGTTTACGAAACCACTTCACGACCCATAGAATAATCTACGGCCGGTAAAGGGTCTCGTATAGCAGAAATGACCAGCAACTTCTCCACTTCTTCCCAAAATCAAGGCCAAACCCTTAATCTTGCAAATATAACAAAAAAACAAATATAACCAAAAAACATCGCATTGAGAACACGAGAAATTAAAAGTTCTAAGCATAAAAAGTGTTGTATTTTGGCAGCACATCAACACCCTTAACTTAAACTTGTTGCTTTTCCTCAAGCGACGAACTCAATCTGCAAAGATAATACAGCAACACACAGACCTCAACAAAATGGCATACATCACATAAATCTCAAACTCAGATACCTACACCACCCTTTCGAAACAAAATCAGATAGTTATTAAGCAAACTAATACAAACTAGTACATGTGATAACAAAACTATGACAAGTGAGTTATTACCAACAATCCACAATCACTAAATAAATCTAATGCTAACAATGTAATGCAAGTGCCCTTACAAAAGAAGTCTCATATCTTACGCTCAATGATTTTTTCATGTATAACCTTGGGACTATGAAAAATCACACTCTAATAAAGGATATTCATGTATCATGCCTAATACTATAGGCTTTCCCCTATACTCATGACTAAGACCTTCAACTACTTGGACTAGGATCATTTTAGGACTTCATGGGCTTGTAACGTAGTCTCGGGGATTTGGCATGATATAATGGGAACATGGTGATTAAAGTCCCTCCGTAACACTGCATTTTTCTACACATTTGCCGTACCAACTTTTTAATTTTCATCTTATTATCCCTTCCTTCTATTTCAAGATTTTCTAGGTGCTTTCTTTTTATTTTTCAACTTTTTCTCTTACTTTTACACTTCATTTTTCTTTTTAGCTCACAACTAAGGAAGAACTAATTTTTCTTGCACCCAATACACGATTTTCCCTTTTTTTCTGTATCTCTAACTTCCCTTCTTATCTTCGTGTTTTACCCTTAAACCAGCCCCCCTCAACTTAGGCTTTTGGCCTATGTTAAGGTGCACAATATCCAGGGCCACTTTTGGTTGCCACCCTCAACAAAGGCTTTTTGCCTCAGTCAAGGTGCATAATGTTCAAGGAAGGACCAGGGCCAATATCAGGATTTTAAAACTAACAAAGCTAGGTTGATCAGGTATTTTCAAAGAATAGGTACACGTTAGGCTCAAACATTAGGAAGAAGGGATATACTATAACTTTGGTTGGTCATTTAGGCTAGGTGGACTTATTAAGAACAAAGGCCCAAGTTCCTTTACTAATCTAATTAATGTAACTTAGAGTAACAAGGAAAGTTCTGAATTAGCACAAAACACATGATTCTGGAAAATTAAGCTCACACTCACATAGCACTGACTACATTATCAACAAAAGACTCTTAGATCATGCTTTTTATCTCATTTTATCCTCACTTATCATAACAAACATTGTCACTCACTTGAACATGCATGGTTTCTATCTAATTACTAATTAAATTTTTTTGTTATGAATCATTTTTCAAACAAAACACAAAAACAAGCTATATGCCACAACTATTAGTATTATATGCTACAAATACTACCTAAACATGTTGATTCAACAGAATGTAAATATCCACATGGAAAAAGAACACAGGAAAGATAACCCAGGGATCAAAAATTCGGGTAGTTATGGATCCAAGCTACTCAGACTTCTTTGAGGCCCATAAATACCCACACCCCCATCAAAAAAGATGTGCATTGTCCTCAATGCACAAACTCAAAGAAATATAAAACATAAAGGGTTAAAAAAACATAATTGGGCACCTAAGCGCGAGTCCACCTTGGGTTGCCTCTCAAGCAGCGCCTGATTTATTATCGCAGCACGACATTAGATGGCTTGAGTACTTAGACTTCCTCAAGCTTTTGTGCTCCCTTATCCGTAGCTATAGGTGGTTTGGGTGTGTTCCCCTCACCACTATACATCAACATCTTGTACTATCCTGTCTTCTTTGTATTTTGAGTTATTGATTCCTTCGTATTTGAATTAAGGATTCGGGTATTATGCCTCTCCGAATTTGATGTAGTTGGGCTGATATGTATCCAAGCTAGTGGTCAAGCCGTTTGACTGCGACATAATGGTGTTCCATTTTTTGATTTATGCTGATGATGTCAAACTTAATCTCACTCAAGGTCTCATCATGTGCATCAACCCTCCTCGGCAACTGACTAAGCATCTCCCCTATGCTGGGATTCTTAGACCCCACATCTCGATTGTTGGGGGGGCACAAAATGGCCGCTCTTACAGCCATTCTTGTGGCCTCCCTTTGTGTTTTCTTCTCATCCCTTTTGCAAGGTGCAGTAGCTTTCCTGGATACTTCTAGCCCTGGTTATCTCTCGTGTTTGCCTCACTAACATCTCAATATTGGCATTACCTTTAGCAAGCCTCCGCATAAACTCCTCATTTATTCTTGCTTGCTCTAGGATCATGACAGCCGCACTAGGGTGTTGCTTCGAAACTTTTTGCATGGGCCTCCACACATGATTCAATGTGGCCACCATATCTATCTCCTCAGCAATTTCTACAAATAATTTCTCTACAAACGGTCCTCCCAAGATAGTGTCGGCATATGCTTGACTATTTACATCTAGAGCTTGGTAGAATATCTTAGCCAAGGCATTGTCCATGATTTCATGGCTTGGAATACTCTTCATGTATTTGGTGAACTTCTCCCAAATAGTACTGATCGAATCACTAGGAAGATGCTTCAAGTTGTTGATCTGATCCTTCAACTTGAGCTTCTTCGATATAAGGAAGTACCATTTCAAAACGTCCTTCTGCAAGTTTGGCCAACTGGTGATCGAACTCTGCGGGACCTCAGATAGACATAATGTTGCATTGCTTGTAAGAGACAATAGGAACAGACAACGTCCTACAGCATCCATAGACATATTTTGTGTTCCTATCACACTCTTGCAGACGAATGCAACATTATGTAGGTTTCTATAAGGATCCTCTTATGGTAAGCCCACAAATAGCCCACAGTTCTACAGCATCTGAAGCAACCCACTCGAGACTATGAACTTTGTGTTTGCCTATAGTGGTGGAAACACAATAGCTCTAGTCACCTCCATAGCCATAGGATTCAGCCTGTATTGATTCCACCAGTAAGCATTGGCATTGAAATCCTTAGGCTGTTGAGCGATGTCCTCAAAAGGAAGTGGGTTCTCATTATCAACATTCTCATTGTTGTTCCTATTCAGAGCTGCATTGGTTGTGTTATTCGCGTTGTCTTGGGCCATTCTCCTCAATGTTCTATGGATCTCTGGAAAAATGGACTTAAGGGATTGCCTTGGCTATGGGTGTTAGGCATACACTACACTTACACCCTGAAAAGGAACAAAAAGAACAAACAAAAGTAAAATATGGGAAATAAGAATTAATACCCAAATTACTATGAATTAACTAAGTGTAGTTGTATCCTTCAGCAACAGCACCAAAATCTTGATGTCGCTCATGTTACATCTCCTTTTAGAGGATAAAGCGGTCATTATCAAGATATAGAACCTAACAAAGGTTAGGGTCGAACTCATAGGGAATACGTAGACTCAAGAGAATTTAATTACTACAATTCAAGTGGTTAACCAACTTACTTCCCCAAAGGGAGGGTTTTGTAATTATTAATATAAAATAAACTAAACTAACTATCACAAGAGAGAATCAATATGGAGAGAAACTAAGGTTTTGTGTTTCCCATGATTTACTAACTCATTACTACCAAATAACCTAATTCATTTCTAGTGTGTAGCATGCAGGAAGGTAAGTTATGTTCACCAAGCCCTTTGGTCAAAGGTGAGAGGTGAATTTAACTATGTGACTTGGCCCATCTCCATAGTGTGCATTACTAACCCTTACCTTTTAGTCCCAGTACAACCTCCACTTGGCCCAGTTTGGTTGATTAGACAAAAACACCTCAATCAAATCCTGTTGATTAGTCTTTTTTCCTACTCATTACTACCTTGGTCCAGTCAGTAACACTAGGCGAATTCTAATGTTGGCAACCATCAGAAAACATGCGAAACAAAGAGAGTAAATTAATAAATGCATGTGCATTTTCCAAGAATTATGAATCATCAAGTTTTACTTTATTAATTTTTAATGGTTCCCACAACAATAGTTGTGGATTTAGCTACGCGTGGTTTGTGTAGATACAAGAATCATGGATTGAGAAAACATAATTGAACAATTACACAATAGAATTAGGAACAAGCAAATCCAACTTCAATAAGAATCACAAGCTTAAAGATGAAATTCGAACACAAGTGTTCTCAAAGACTCTCTAATGTAATCCCACAATTTTCTCTCTCTAATTAATGAGCTCTTTGAGTACTAGGCGAAAACCTATGAAAATAATTGTAAAAACTTATTTATAATAAGTAAAATAAAAGTCCTAAACAAAATAGGAGAACTGGTAAGCACAACATACGAAGGGGTTTATGGGTCGCATTGCATTCCACGACCCATAATCGAGGTCTCGTACAAAGTTGCTGGAAATTTGGACTTCAACTATATGACACCCCTCTACGACTTGTAAAGTGGTTTACGACCAGTAAATGGGTTTCGTCTGATGAAACTTTAGAAAGTCCCAATCTCTAATCTGGGCACAAACCATCTACTATGACTCGTAAAACATTCTATGACTCGTGTACATGTTCGCAGAATCAACTTCAGAAAATAGCCCCTCACTGGAATTGTTCACGAAACCACTTCACAACCCATAGAATGATCTACGACTCGTAAAGGGTCGTGTAGCAACAAAAACCAACAACTTCTGCACTTCTTTCCAAAATCAAGGCCAAACCCTTAATCCCGCAAATATAACACAAAAACAAATAAAACCAACCAACATTGCATTGAGAACACAAGAAATTCAAAGTTCTAAGCATAAAAAGTGTTGTATGTTTGCAGCACATCAACACCCTCAACTTAAAATTACTGCTTGTTCTAAGGCAACAGACTCAATCTACATAGATAATACAGTAACACACAGACCTCAACCAAATGGCATTCATCACATAAATCTCAAACTCAAATACCCATACTACCTTTTCAAAATAAAATCAGATAGATATCCAGCAAACCAATACAGACTAGTGCATGTGACCACAAAACTATGACAAGTGAGGTACTATAAACAATCCACAATCACTGAACAAGTCTAATGCTAACAATGTAATGCAAGTGCCCTTACAGAAAGAAGTCACATATCTAACACTCAATGATGTTTTCATGTATAACCTTGGGACTATGAAAAAACACTCACTCCAACAAAAGATATTCATGCATCATGCCTAATATCATAGGCGTGCCCCTATACTCATGACTAAGACATTCAACTACTTGGACTAGGATCACTTTAGGACTTTATGGGCTTGTGATGTAGGCTCGGGGGGAGGGGGGTCTTGGTATGATATTATTGGAACATAGTGACTAAAGGCCCTCCTTGACACTGTATTTTTATACACTTTCAGCCTACCAACTCTGTTATTTTCATCTCATTCTCCCTTATTCCTATTTCAAGCTTTTTTGGGTGCTTTTTTTTCATTTTTCAACTTTGTCCCTTACTTTTACACTTTATTTTTATTTTTAGCTCACAATAAAGCATCACTTATATTTATTGCACCCAATGCATGATTTTCCCTTTTTCTCTCTATTACTAACTTCCCTCCGTATCTTTGTGTTTTACTCTTATATTAGCCACCCTCAACTTAGGCTTTTGGCCTATATTGAGGTGTGCAATATCCATCCTCAGAACAAGGGCCACTTTTGGTAGCCATCCTCAACTTAGGCTTTTTGCCTCAGTCAAGGTGCATCATATTCAAGGAAGGACCAGGCCAATTTCAGGATTTCACAACTAACAAGGCTAGGTTAATCAGGTATTTTCAAAGAATAGGTACATGTTAGGCTCAAACATTAGGAACAAGGGATGCATTGCAATTTTGGTTGGTCATTTAGGCTAACTGGACTTATTAAGAACAAAGACTTAAGATCCTTTCCTAATCCAATTAATCTACAGTCTAACTTAAAGTAATAGGGCGAGTTCTAAATTAGCACAAAACACATGAATCTAGCAAATTTAGCGCACACTCACATGGCACTGACTACAATATCAACAAAAGACTCTCAGATAATGTTTTTTTATCTCATTTTATCCTCACTTATTAGAACAAACATTATCACTCACCTAAACATGCATGCTTGCTATCTAACTACGAATTAAATTTTTTGTTGGGTATCAGTTTTTAAACAAAACACAAAAACATGTTATATGCCATAGGTATTAGTACTATATGCTACTAATACTACCTAAACATGTCGATTGAACAGAAAGTAAATATACACGGGGAAAAAGAACACAGGCAAGAAAATCTCGAGATAAACAATTAGGGTAGTTATGTACCCAAGCTACTTAGACTTCACTGAGGCCCATAACTATCGACACCCCATTGAAAAGTATGTGCATTGTCCCCAACGAAAGAAATCAAAGAAAAATAAATATAAGGGGTCAACAAAAACATACTTGGGTGCCTAAGCGCTAGTGTTCACAGTGGGTTGCCTCCTAAGTAGTGTCTGATTTATCGTTGCAGCATGTCATAGATGGCTTGAGTACTCAGACTTCCTCAAGCTTTTGTGTTGCTCCCTTAACCGTAGCTATAGGTTGTTCAGGTGTGTTCCCCTCACCACTAGTCATCAACATCTTATACTGTTCAGTCTCCTTTGTATTTTGAATTAAGAATCTGGGAATTATGCCTCTCCAAATTTGATGTAGTTGGGCTGATATTTATCTAAGCTAGTGGTCGAGCCGTTTGTTTGTGACAGAATGGTGTTCCATTTTCTAGTTTATATCGATGATGTCAAACTTAATCTCACTCAAGGTCTCCTCCTGTGCGTTAGCCCTCCTGAGGAACTGACTAAGCATCTCCTCGATTGATGGATTCTTAGACCCCACATCTCAGTTGTGGTGGGGCACATAATGGCCACTCTTACAGCTATTCTTGTGGCTTCCTCTGTGTTTTCATCTCATCCCTTTAGCAAGGTGCAGTAGCTTTCCTCGATGCATCTAGCCCTGGTTAGCTCTCATGTTTACCTCACTAACATCTCCATATTGTCATTACCTTGAGCAAGCCTCCGCATGAACTCTCATGTATTCTTGTTTGCTCTAGGCTTATGTCAGCTACACTAGGGTGTTGTTTTGAAACTTCATTCATGGGCCTCAACACAAGATTCAATCTTGCCACCATATCCATCTTCTCAGCAATTTCTACAAATGGTTGCTCTACAAACGGTCCTCCCAAGATGGTGTCGGCACATGCTTGACTATTTGCATCTAGAGCAAGGTAGAATATCTCTACCAAGGCATTGTCCGCAATTTCATGGCCTGGCACACTCCTCAAGTATTTGGCGAACCACTCCTAAGTAGTACTGATCGAATCACTAGGAAGTTGCTCAAAGTTGTTGATTTAGTCCTTTAACTTGAGCTTCTTCGATCTAGCGAAGTACCTATCAAAAAAGGCCTTTTCCAAGTCTGCCTAAGTGGTGATCAAACTCTGCAGGAGCTCTGATAGCCATAATGTTGCATTGCCTGTAAGAGACAATGGGAAGAAACGAAGTCCCACAGCATCCACATACAGATTCTGTGTTCCCATCACACTTTTGCAAATGAATGCAACTTTGTGTAGGTGGCTATGAGAATCCTCCGATGGTAAGCCTACAAATAACCCACGGATCAGGAGCATCTGAAGCAACCCAATATCTGATCTTCAGGGCATGAACCATCTTCTACAACTCATAAACATTCTGCGACTCATCTGTATGTTTGTAGAATCAACTTCAGAAAATAGCCCCTCACTAGAATTGTTGACGAAACCACTTCATGATCCGTAGAATGATCTATGTTCCATAAAGGGTCTCATATAACAGCAAAAACCAACAACTTCTACACTTCTTCCAAGAATCAAGGCCAAACCTGTAATTCTACAAATATAACACAAAAACGCATAAAACCAACTAACATCGCATTGAGAATACACAAAATGCCATATTTTAAGCATCAAAAGTGTTGTATTTTTCAGCACATCGCTCATCTCCAAGCCCAAGAAGACCTTCATAGGTGGTAACGGAAAGTGATTTAGGTTACTGTAAATGCACCTATGAGACCAGGTATCGCTCGTAGAACTAACTACGGGTTTTAGACTAAGTCGTATGTGAAATTCCATAATCAACATCTGTAGGCATGGAACCCACAAAACCAAATTATGATTTGTAGTCTAAACTATGGCCCGTAAATTGTTTCATCTAATGAAATCCCAGAAATCCCCAAGTCGCTGGACTTACTTACAAGGTGTAACTACGTTCTGTGGATTAATCCACAGGCCGTAGAAAACATTCATACTATAAAAATACAGTCGCTTGGGATTTTCTAAGCCCACCTAATGAGTTCCATTACCCAATATACAATCAACAACAAGGCATATCAATTATTATCAGCATCGAAGCAATAATTTACACACTTAACGCATGTCCACCAAGTTACCCAACATCCCACATATGGAAATTATAAAACTACCCTGTCAAATATCAATTCCACATTTACATAACATTCCGACCACCATTGGAAAACTAATGTTCATGCTATCATTCAAAAGACATGCACTCACGTGGGAATTTTAAAACAAATAGTTTACTTTACTTCTGATGACCAACGACTACGTGATATCAAACAAGGACATACAAACACTTTGTGGCCGATTACATTAGCTTTACATTTGACATATGCATGGTTCAATTTCAAAGGCAACCAAGCAATTAGTTCTTATCATGTGACATATTTTGTGAATAGGCAACACCAATTATTAGCACATAAACTTTGGAATACTATTCCCAACGATAATTCAACCTGTTGAAACAATTTTCAATAACATACATAAATTAAAATCAAGAACATACAAAAATTTGACCAAAAAGTTGAGAAATTACAAGAGGTAGCCGAGACAAATAGAACCCCAGGTGGCCAGAGAGTAGCCAGAAGTTGGCCAGAAAATATGGGGATGGCTGGGATGGTGGTGCGAGACTTGGGGAAGAAAGAAGGTTTTGTATATTTTGGGAAATCATGGAAAGAATAAGGGTAAATGATTTTACCCCTCATTTAAATCACTGACTGGGTCGGGTAAAAATTTGGTGCAGGTCCTACAAAACCCCAACTATGAGCCGTAAGAGATTCTACGGCTTGTAGGTCATGGTTCTATAGTTTACATAAAACCTAGTTTGGGAGATTGGCACCACGGATCCATCTATGAGTCTTACATAGACATACAACTCGTATATTTGACCGTAGATGCCCCTAACACATAGAAAGTTTTAGGAAACTTACCTAGGGTCCACGAGCCTCATTCATGACCCGTATTTTTATCTATCAAATGTAAAGTTGGATCGTGGACTAGAGTGCACAAAATTTTACTTACTGGAAGTGTTCTTCACTGTATGAGTCGTGGTGTGAACCACAACTCATACAACAGGTCATAGAATCAACTTCTCTTACTTTTAAGCACTAGTTTGCTAATTTAGCCTTGTTCCTACATATCCTTCATAGAGAAACCTGTTACCGTATAAGCCACCAGTCCTTGAGTCCAAAATTACAACCAAAACAATAAAATTACACTACCTACAAGTCCAGAAATCTAAAAATAGAACGAAAACACAGATTTTACATTAGATATATTGGGTTGCCTCCCAAGTAGTGCCTGATTTATTTTTGTCGCATGATTTTGACAACTTGGTTACTCAGACTTCTCCAAGTGCCCAAACTTCCATCTTCAGATCATTGGGCCTCTTCATCGATAGACAGATATTGAAGGCAACTTCTTCATCATTCAATCAAAACTTCAATTAGCCTAATGCCATATCTACTAGTGATCACCCAGTGGCTTAGAAAGACCTTCCCAAGATGATTGGGACTTCGAAAGCAATTTCACTATCTAGGACCACAAAGTCTGCAGGGAATATGAATTTTTTCACTTTGTCAATAATGTCATACAATATCCCGACAGGCTTTTTCACTAACTTGTTAGCCTTTGAAAACTGCATATTTGTTGGAATAGAGGCTCCCAACCCTAACTTCTTGAATACTGCAAGTGGAATTAAATTGATTGGACCCTTGGGCGTTGGTAAGGAAAGCCCCCATCTAATCAATGACAAAGCAAGTGTCCTTCTCATATTAAGGCTCCTCATACATGGGTGCTCATGGAGGCTGATTATTTATCGCATTCACGCACTCCATACTCGGCTTCCTCAATAATCCCATATTAGTACTAATCTGAGCCACCTCTTGCATCATCTCCTCATTTAATTTTGCCTGCTCAAAATTAGTACTTTTGAGAAAGAGATGTTAGTCATCGACTTGCCTCTTGTCCCCCATGCACGGTTCATTTTAACAACTTTCTCCAACCTCTCACTTATGATAGGAAATGGACAATCTAAAAATGAGCCTCATATGATAGTGTCAGAAACAACATTGTTATTTTCATCTAGGCCTCGATAGAAGATTTCCCACCAAGTCATCATCAACGATCTTGTGGTTAGGGACACTTCTCAGGCACTTTTTAAACCTCTCCTACGTAGTGCTGATTAAATCACTAGGTAATTGCTCAAAGTTGTTGATCTGATCCTTCAGCTTCAGCTTTTTTTCTAGGAAAAAAATCTCCAAAAAGGCCTTTTGCATTTCCGTCCATCTGGTTATTACAATTTGTGGGAGCTTGGATAATCATAGTGTCGCTTTGGCTGTTAGAGATAGTGGGAAGACACGGAGCTCAACGGCATCCAAGGACAGATTCTAATACCTCATCATACTCTTGCAGATGAAGATAACGTTGTGTAGATGGTTACATGGATCCTCTGATGGTAAGACCTTGAACAACCCTCTGTTTTGAAGTATTTGAAGTAACCCACTCGAAACTAAAAATTTTGTGTCATTCGGTAATGGACGTAACATAATACCTCTAGTGACATCTATCGCCATTGGGTCAAACCTGCATTAATTTCACATGTTAGTTGTTCCTTGATGATCCTATGGTGGTGGATTCACATCCTTAAGTGGTGGTGGGTTATTATAATTATTTACATTCAGTGTTGCATTCATGGCATCATTTGCAGCGTCATTCGCGTTATTTTGGGTTATTCTTCTTGGTGTCTTCTGGATCTCAGGGTCAAACAGAGTTAAGGGATTATCTCGACTACGAGTGTTTTTGCATACACTATACTTGTCGCTGAAACCAAACAAAAACAACAAGAAACACAAAATGATGAAAATAAGGATTAATTGCTGAATTACTCAATTTAAACAAATCTAAAAGTTGTATTCTCCGGCAATGGCACAAAAATTTTGATGTTGGCCAAACTACACCTTCTTTTTTAAGGTATAAGCAATTGTTGTCAAAATATATTACCTAACCAAGATTAGGGTCGATCCCACAATGAATATGGTCTACACTTGGAGTAATTACGAGCAAGTCGAATGAATTAACTTACTTATCTCTCGAAGGGGGGGTTTTGTAATTGCAGTAAATAAACCTAAACTAGAAGAAAGTGTTGTGAAACCATTGAGAAAAGTAACTAGGGTATCGTGTTCCCATGAATTTCCAACTTACTATCACCAGATAATCAAAATATTTTCTAGTGTGTAGCGTGCAGAATGATAAGTTAAGTTTGCCAAACCCTTTGATCTAGGCTAGAGGTAAATTTCACTATGTCTTTTGATCCATCCCTGCAGTGTTATATTACTAACCCTTAACTTTTGTTCCAGTACAATGTCCCCTTGATCTAGTTTGGCTAATTAGATGAGGGGGATCACATTGAATCCTGTTAATTAATCTCTTTTCCTATTCATTACTACCTTGATCCAGTCCATAAGGACTGGGCGGGTTCTAATGTTGGACACCATTAAAAAGCATTCATAATGAAGACAATAAATTAATACATGCATGCACACTTTCCAAGAATTATGGATTATTCGATTTTATCTTGTTAGTTTTTCATGGTTCCTACAACCCTAGTTGTGGATTTAGCTATCCATAATCACTTAGTTTTTCATGGTTCCTACAACCCTAGTTGTGGATTTAACTATCCATAATCACCGTAGATGGAAGGATAATGTTATGGAATAGCATAATTGAACACTTAGAATGATGAAATTAAGAATAAGAAATCAAAAAATTCTGCACAAGAAATCACAATGTAATGTTTTTAATGTAAAAACCACAAAATATGAAGTCTCAAAAGTGTTTCTTTGTTCTCTCATGTGTCCTTCTAAAAAGACCTAAAAACCTATTTATAATAAGTAAAATAAAAGTCCAAAATGAAATAGGAAAAATGGATCTGACAGCTTCTAGGGATGGGTTACGGGTCGTATAAAGATCCACGGCCCATACCTGGGCTTAGTACTCTACAACTTCTAAAAATTGAATTCAGTTCCATGAGACCTTTTTAATGGTCGTCTTCAGATCTACGGCGCGTGAGGGGTCTTGTCTGACTGCTTTTCTGAAACTCTTCAATCTTTTATCCTCCAGGCATGAAACGAATCCACGACTTGTGAAAACTTCTATGGCTTATCTGACAGTTCATGGGTGCAACATCAGAAACTTGGCCCTTCACTAGATCTCACTCAAGAAACCTCTCCACGGCTCGCGGAAGTAACCACAGCTTGTAGAGTAGCCCTTAAGTCCTCAAAAACTACAATTCTATAGGGCCTTGCCCAAAATCATACCAAATCCTCTAATCTTGCAAAACAAACATAAAAACATATCAAATACTCTAACATTGCTTCTTAAACATATAAATTCCAAGTTTAAGCATCAAAAGGGTTGTATTTTGATAGCACATCAGCCAGCATCAGTCTAATGCCTCTTGTAATATTCAAGAAGTTAGGCTTGGGAGCCTTTACTCCAACAAACAAGTGGTTGTTGATGGATGACAAGACAGTGAAGAAGCCTGTGGGGATATTGTATGACATTCTTGTCAAAATAGAAAAATTCATATTCCCCATAGACTTCGTGATCCTGGATTATGAAGTTGACTTCGAAGTCTCAATCATCTCTGGGAGGTCCTTCCTAGCCATTGGACGAGAAGTGCTGGATAGAATCAGACCAACTCAAGTTTTAATTGAATGATGAAGAAGTCTTCTTCAATATCTTTCAGTCTATGAAAAGGTTCGATGATCTGAAGATGAAAGTTTGGACACTTAGTGAAGTCTGAATAGCCAAGTTGTCCAAGTCATGCCATGATAATAAATCAAGTGCTTCTTGGGAGGCAACCCAAGATATCTTATGTAACATTTGTATTTTTGTTTTAATTTTTGGTTTTTGAACTTATAGGTAGTTTAGTTTTCTTCTTTTGGTTGTAAATTTGGACTCAATGACTGGTGGTTGATAGGATAACAGTTTGTTCTATGAAGGATATGCAGGAACAAGGCAAAGTTAGGAAACCAGTGCTTAAAAGTGAGAGAGGTTATTCTACGACCAGTCCTATGAGCCGTGGTTCATACAATGACTTGTAGACTCACTTTTAGTAAGCAAAGATTTGTGTACTCCAATCCACAAGCCAACTTTATGACCCATAGATAAAAATAAGGGTCGTGAATTGGGCTCGTGTGCCACAAGTAAGGTTTCTACAACTTTCTAAGTATTAGGGAATCTACGATCCATATACAGGCCATATGTCTACTTACGCCTAGTAGATGGATCTATAGTGCCAATTTTCTTAAACTAGGGTTCAGGAAAACCATAGGACTATGACTTACGGGTCGTAGATTCTTACGGCCTGTAATTGGAATTTCATGGGACCTGCACCCTATTTTAACTTGACCCCAGTCAATGATTTAAAAGAGGGGTAAAATCATTTACCCCTTATTCTTCCTATATTTTCAAAAATACCCAAGCCCATTCTTCTTCCTCAAAATTCCGATCATCATCCCGACCACCACCATATTTTCCAGCTGAAACTCAATCCATTTCTTGGCTACTCTCTGACGCACTTAAGGTTCAATTTTCTCAGCTATCTTTTGTAATTCCTTGGCTTCTTGGTCAAATTTTGGTATGCTCTTGACTTAAATTTCTATATATTACCAGAAATTGTGTCAATAGGTTGAAATATTATTAAGAATGGTATTTCGAGGTTTGTGATTCTAATAATGGGTGTTGCCTATTCATGAGAAATATCACATGTTTGGATGTAATTGTTAATTGCCTTTGAAATTGAACCATATATACGCTGGAACAATGTAATAAATGTAATTGTCCATGAAGTGTTTGTATGAAAATGTTTGAAATCATGTAGTCACTTGTCATTGGAGTTAGTTTGAACTAATTGATTGAAAATTGGCATGTCAATGCGTGTATTGAATGATAGCATGTTACATTTGTTGTCCATTGGTGGTCGGAATGATATGTGTATGTGAAATTGATACTTGATGGGGTAGATAAATGATTCACACATATGGGATGTTGGGTAACTTGGTGAAAATGTGTTTGAGTGCATGAATTTTTGCTTTCATGTTGTTTAAATTGAAATACCTTATTGTTGGATGTGATTTTAGGTCCTATAGTGATTAATGGAATATATTTGATGAACTCAGAAAACAAAGGTGGTTGTATTTTAATAGCATGAGGGTTTTCTAAGGTCCTTGGATTAATCCACGAACCATAATTTCCTCTCGCACGTATGTTCAGCAACTTGGGATTTCTCTAAGATAGCATCAGACGAAACCACTTATGGATCATAGCTTAGGCTACAGCTCGTAACCTGGATTCATGAGTTCCATTCTTGAAATTTTTGGTTCTGGAATTACACCTATGACTCCGTGTACGACCTATAGTTAAAATTACGAGTTGTACCTGGTCTCGTAGGTGCATTTTCAGTAACTTGAGTTACTATACTCTGCCATCTACGAAGGCCTTCTACGGCCCGTAGTTTTTCTTATGAATCATAGACGAGCCTTCATAGGTCCTTCCATCACTTATTCTTGTAACTTTTTTCTTTTCTTTCTTGTACTAGTGGGACTAATTTGTATGCTAATGGTGTGAATTTTAGGTATGATGGCTCCCAATCCAGAAATAGTGAGATTCAGACCTTGCAAAATTGATTACGAGATGAGTCATCGGACACCCCGGTCGCTCTTGAGGCCAGTGGTTCCAAATAGGATCTCGGCATCTAGCTAGATATGGGCATCGAGTGACCACACACATGGGAGGCTTCCAGATAGACAATGCCACATCAGACTCAGGCTATAGTCTGACTACCGTAGTCTGATGGGAGAGGTGATAGACAGAGCAGCTCCATCCAGATAACTTCCTCCAGAGAGGGCTCCGAGTTAGGATCAGGAAAGGAGTTAGAGTCCGAGTCTACCTTAGTACCATTAGCACCACCTTCACCCAAGATGTATTGACTAGTAGGTGGTGTATGTGAGGTATGCAGCAGATCTATAAAGGATGACCTCCGGCATGATAAGCGGGCTCGACATGCTCTCACCATATTCGAGGAGCCTCAGATCATCACGTTTGGACTTGACAGTGTTCCTAGACTCTGGGACACCATAGCCCGCCATAGCTTAGAGTGGTTGGCAGCTCTATCAGGGAACTACTCCCCGACTATGGTTTGAGAGTTCTATGTGTCGTATACCGCCACTACTACGGAGTCGAACCCAAAGGGGAAGAGATATCTTTCTTAGCCCCATATTACACATATGATGGAGAGAGGAGTTTTGGCTGACTTATCAAAGACCACCATTTGTCATTTCCTTTTTGTGTCCCGAGTATCAGGCCCCTAGGACAATAGATGAGTATGATCACAAATTGCGGTAGACCAGGGACAAAGTGTTGATGAGAGATCTAAACCAAAAGGCACACTTATAAGAAGGATTACCTATCACATTGAAGAGCAGGGCCTAGACCCTAACTGGGTTTCTACATCATCGATGATCGTGAAGGGATCGTTCAGCTTCATCATTAAGTTTTGGTGTGATGTAGTTCAATCGTGGATCTGGCCAATACATACTGATAATACACTGACACTAGATCATGTAGTATTAGTTGTCATCATCTTGGATGGCTATGCTATTAATTCGGCCACCTGATAGCACATCAGATACATGAAGTAACCCTGAAGAGATCCACCTCCATCCCTTTCCTGTGCTTGATATTTTTCTTATGTATAGTGGCAAGGTGGAGATCATACACCATTTGGACACTATGATTGAGGTTCAGAGGATACTAGATGCTATCCTAATAAAGGCTTATAAGAATCCTATAGCCCTTTGACGAGCATCGTAGACACCAATCAGCTTACTAGAGATATTCGGTGTAACACCACAGTCGGAGCCTCTGTCTTCTTCTTCTACTATTGCTTCTGATAGTGAGGGGCCCCCACAGACCGAGGCTAAGAGAGAGAGAGGAGGCCCACTACTACTTCTACTCCTGCACGAGAGGTCGTGCCCACACAACCTTCCCTCGTTGCCATGGTATATGTGTCAGCGACATCTATCTAGGCCCTAGCACAATGACAGGCTCGCACTGAGTCCCGGTTGACTCAGTTTCTATAGTAAATTAGGTCTTGGGTTTGCCAAGCTATTTCAGAGTTTGAGGCACGAGTAGAGTCATACTTTGTGGACACACTTGATAGGAGACTTGCACCACTACATAGTCGCATAGATGTATTTGAGAGGCGAGTGGAGCAAAGCCTCAATTCAGTTGTGCCTGCTAATTTGACAGTCATTCGGGAGGGTATCCAATAGCTATAGATTGAGATGAAGGTAGCAGTATCAATACTGCTTGTGCTTTCTCTATCTACACCACTGAGGTGGTTTTTGATTTGTTTGGCCCTAAGGAGACACCACTCTGCGCCCTCGGGATGAGGCCTTGCGTAGAGAGTGATCATCCAGATGCTTTGAGGCATGAGGTAGAGTTGTCAGAAATGGAGTAGTTTTAGATAGTGAGATTACGTTCCATTGCAAATGAGAGAGAGCGGCAGGCTCGTGATATTGAGAGGATGAGGGGTGCTACACCCTCCGAATATGTTGCTGACACTGAGGAGACCACAAAGTAGGTTGACGGTGGTTAGACATATCCAGAGAGACTGGCACTTAGGTGCCCAAATATTTTCCTTTTGACCCCTATGCTTTGATTTTGTTATATTTTGTTGCATTGAGGATAATGCAAACATTATTCAATAAGGTGTGGGTAGTTGTAAGCCTCGGTGAAGTCTGAGTAACCATGGCCTATAACTATCCCAAAATTTGAGTCTGGGAGGTTTTCTTACCTGTGTTCTTATCCTAAGGACATTTATTTTCTATTGAAATGGCACAATTAGGATGTTTAAGTAGTATTAGTAGCATATTGTACTAAAGCCTGTGGCATATATTCATTTTTGTGGAAAAATGATACCTATCAAAAATTTTGTGTTAGGTAGTTTTGATAACAGCCATTTGAAATCAGTGATTGACAGTGCTTGTTCTAATAAGTTGAGGTTTAATTATGATGAAAAGCATGATCTGAGAGACTATATTCATTGTGTAATCAATCCCGTGTGTGTGTGAGCTTCTTTGCATAATTCTTATACTATGTCTCAATTCAAAACTTGCCCTGTTACTCTAACTAACACTGTAAGTTAGTTGGTTAGGAAAGGATCTTAGGCTATTGTTCATATTAGCCCACTTAGCCTAAATAACCAACCAAATGCTTGTTGTATCCTTTGGTCCTAATATTTGAGCCTTACATGTACCCTTTTCTTTGTAAATACTGAAGTAACTGAACCTTTTTTAATGTCAAATCCATGATTTGGCCCTGGTCCTTCCTTGAATATTGGGCACCTTGACTCATGTAAAAATTCTAAGTTAAGGGTGGGTACCAAAAGTGGCCCCAAGTTCATAGGTTGGATATTGTGCACCTCAACTCAGGCTAAAAGTCTAAGTTGAGGGTGGCTGGTGAAAGAAAAATTACACTAAATGGGGTGGAAGCTAGTGATACATTAAAATGGAAAAATGTGCTATAGGTGCAAAAAAATGAGTAGATGCCTAAATAATGAGCTAAAAAGAAAAAAATAATGTGAAAAATAAAAGGCGATGAGCTTAAAACCTTGAGTGAGGAACCCAGAAAGGTCTCAAATAGGAGAAGGGAAAAATAAATTGAAAATAACAGTGTTGGTAGGGCTAAAGTATAGAATAACATAGTGTCAAAGAGAGTCATCAGTAAATATGTTCCTAAAAAATTATACCAAAGCCCTTTAAGCCTATGTTACAAGCCAAGAAAGTCTTATAGTGATCCTAGTCCAAGTAATCGAAGGTCATAGCTGTGAGTAAAGAGGTACGCATATGGTATTGAGCATAGTATTTGAATATCTGTTGTGAGTATGAGTGATTTTTGTTAGTCCCAAGAATCAAATCTAAAAATATTATAATGAGTAAGATATAGGACTTCTTTTGTGAGGGACTTGAGTTAGACTATCGATTCTAGGCCATTTCAGTAATTGTTGCTTATCTGTAGTTACCTTACTTGTCATAGTTGCACTGTCACATATATTGATTTGCATTGGTTGGTTTGACTATCTGATATGCACTGATGAGTTAGTTTTGGTATTTGTGATTGATTTAGAGATGATAAATGCCATTAGATTGAGGTTGTGCTGCTATACTACTTATGTAGATTGAGTTTGTTGCTTGTGGACAAGCAACAATTTTAAGTTGAGGGTGTTGATATGCTGCAAATATACAACACTTTTGATGTTTAACACTTGATATTTTGTGTGTTCTCAAAGTGATGTTAGTAGGTTTGATGTGTTTTTATGTTAATTTTGTAGGATTATAGGATTTGGTATGATTTTGAGAAAACTTATGTAGAATTGGACCTTTTGAGGATTTACGGGCTACTCTATGGGCCATAGTTCAACCCAAGAGCTGAGGAGAGGTTTCATGAGTCAGATCCAATGAAGGGACAAGTTTCAGATGTTGCATCCACAAAGTTAGATGATCCATAGAATTCTTCACGAGTCGTGGATCAGGGTCGTGTCTGGAGGATTAGAGTTTGAAGAGTTTCAAAAAAGTTGTTAGACGAAACCCTCCATGGGTCATAAATCAGAAGATGTCCCGTAAGAAGGTCTCATGGAATTGAAATTTATTTTTGGAAGTTGCAGAGTACGAAGCCCAGGTACGGGCCGTGGTTTCTTATATGGCTCGTAACCCCGTCGGAGAAGCTACAGAATCCAGTTTTTCTATTTCATTTTGGATTTGCATTTTACTTATTATAAATAGGTTTTTTAGGTCTTTTTGGTAGAAAGATGTACAAGAGAGGATAGAAACACTTTTAAGACTTCATCTTGTGTATTTTACACTAAGATTATTACATGTAATTTCTTGTGGAGAAGTTTAGATTTTTTGTTCTTAATTTCATCATTGGAGATGCTTAATTATGCTATTCTATAACATGATTCTTTCATCTACAATGACTATGCATAATTAAATCTACAACTAGGGTTGTGGCAACCCTGAAGAACTAACAATGTAAAATCGGATAATCCATCATTCTTGGAAAGTGTGCATGCATGTATTAATTAATTCTCTTCATTATGAATGCTTTTCAATGGTGTCCAACGTTAGAACCCGTCTAATTCTTACTAACTGGATTAACGTAGTAATGAGTAGGAAAAGAGATTAATTAATAGGATTTGATGTGATCTCTCTCGTCTAATCAATCAAACTGGATTAAGGGGCGATTTTACTGGAACAAAAGGTAAGGGTTAGTAATGTCACATTGCGTGGATGGATCAAATTATGTAGTGAAATTTACCTCTCGCGTAGATCAAAGGGTTAGGTAAACTTAACTTACCAGTTCTATATGCTACACACTAGAAAAGATTATGATTATTTGGTGATACCAAGTTAGGAGGTCATGGAGAACACAATACCTAAGTTATTTCTCTCACTGATTTCACAACACTTGCTTGTAAGTTAGGTTTATTTAATGCAGTTACACAACCCCCTTTTGGGAGATAAGTAGGTTAATTTGTTCAACTTGCTCGTAATTACTCCAAGTCTAGACCATATTCCCTGTGGGATCGACCCTAACCTCAGTTAGGTTATATATTTTGATAGCGACCGCTTGTACCTGCAAAAAAGAGGTGTAATTTGGGTGACGTCATATAGTACCTCCATATATGACTTCCCACCAATGTCAAAAGTTTATGTCTAATGTGAGAAAGTTTTTTTGGGATGAGTCATACTTTTTTTATATGTGTGCAAATGGAATTATTCTTTGTTGTGCACCTGAGGTAGAGATGATGAGCATACTTGAGGCTTGTCATTTATCACTTGTTGGTGGGCATCATAGTGGTAAATGGAAAGCTCAGAAGATCTTTAAATGTGGTTTTTTATTGGTCTACTATCCACCAAGATGCTCATAACTATGCCAGGTCTTGTAATAAGTATCAAATAGAAGGTGGTATTTCTCGAAAAATAACCTCCCTAGTGATTCAGTGATTTGATGTATGGGATATAGAATTCACGGGCCCATTTTATGAGCTCAAATGCAAAGAATTACGTCTTGCTATTGTAGACTATGTTTTGAAGTAGGTGGATCAATTGCATCGCCCAATGATGAAGGTAAAAGAATCATAACATTCCTTAAGAAGAACATCTTCTTAAGATTTGGCACTCCTTAGGCGATCATAAGCGATGGGGGTTTCAACTTATGTAATAGATTGTTTCATTCTCTACTAGAGAAGTGTGGAGTGACACATATCATTGATACTTCCTATCACCCCAAAAAAGTGGGCAAGTTGAGGTCTCAAATCATGAGATAAAACAAATTCTACCAAAGACCACGAATGCAAATTGGTCTAATTGGTCGCAAAAGTTGGATGATGCTTTGTGGGCATACTGGACTACATTCAAGACTCCCATAGGTATGTCTCCATATCAACTTGTATTTGGGAAGTCTTGTCACTTTCCTGTAAAGCTTAAACATAAAGCAATGTGGGCATTTTTAGAAGTTAAATTTGGATTGGAAAGATGCTTCAGACCTAAGGCTGAACTAACTCAATGAACTTGATGAGTTTCATTTGAAGGTATATGAAATTTCAGTATTAAACAAGAAATAAATGAGGTTGTACCATGATAGACAAATTGAGTATGGCAAGTTCACACCAGGAGACTTAGTCCTCTAGATCAACTCCATACTATAGTTGTTTCCTGAAAAACTCAAGTCAAAGTGATTGGGCCCTCACAAAGTGACATATGTATTCCACCATGGAATCATTAAGTTAGAAGCTAGTGACGGTTCAAGGTGCAGAGGCAATGTCCAAAGGATCAAACCATACTTTGAGAATGTTGAGAAAGTATGTAATATTGAAGTTTGGACACTTGGTGAAATCTGAGTAACCAAGTAGGCTACGTCTTACCATGACGTTAAATTGGGTGGTTCTTGAGAGGCGACCCAAGATTTGCTTCTCTTTGGTTATAATTTTGTTTTGTTTAAGTCTTAATTTTGGACAACCTAGTCCTCTCTTACCTCGTCAAGTCAGTATGTCTTCCACTAATCGGCCTTGACCGCATCTTCCCCTGGAGGAGTAGTAGCATTGTTTTCTCTATGGGCAGATGAAATAGGGATTCTAAAAGATGGATGATCACTTGACTCAGGTTCTTCTTGTTGATGACTCAAGGTTTTCATTGGGTCGTGAAAATCGGGTTGATTTGAAAGTCAAGTAACAGTTAGAATAGCCTAGTTATTGCAAAGTTTGTAACTTTTTACTTGAAGTCGAGAAAATATAACGTAACTATTTATTTTCATGAGACTGTGTAGGATTAGGTTGGAAAAATTAGACAAGTCCATAAAGAAAAAAAGCGACACTTGATGAGCTAGTGTATGGGTCGTGGATCAAACCACGACTCATCGTAACTGCCCATAAATCCAAATTCAGTGGGAAAATTTTGGAAAGCGCATATCTACAAACTGACATTATGGTCTATAAAACATCACAAATAAGGTTTGTATATCCCAGGTAACTTCCTAAAATTTGTCTAAGTGTTAAAGGCTTCTACAACTCCTATCTATGGGTCATAATAACAATTATGACTCGTAAACTAGGATCCGTAGATATCAGGTCACCAAAATGGGCACGAGTATTTACGAGCCAAGATTTACGAGCTATAGAACAAACTATAACCCATAATTAGAGTTTCGTAAATTGCAATTGTCAAAAATGTTATAACCCAACCCAATTCTTAAAATTGGATAAAAAGGTAAAACTAAAATTACCCTTATCATTTTCCCAAATTTCTTTGAGCAACCCTAACCTTTCTCAACCCACATTTTGATTACCCACTTCCATTTCTAACTAAAATTTCAGCCACTATCCCTGTTCTAGCAAACTTTTTTGGCAAATCTCAGGACAAATGCTCCCATTTCACTCCAGTTTTCTTCTCATGTTTGCCCTATAACAGTGCTTTTATAAGTCAATTTTCTTTCTTTGCTTTAAATTTCCGCTTAAGGCTTAACTGAATCAAAAATTGATACATCCATATATGCCTCATAAGTTTCGAGTTCATTTATTTAATGTTGAAACTGCATGGATAATTTCTTTCATCTTGTACATGATAGACTTCAATTAGCAAGGCAAAATGATTGAAATTGACGGGCATGATGTTTAACTGTCTGGGTTGACCTTGAGACAACATTGTGATTGATTGAATTTGAATTTGCACGAATTAATAATGACAATAATGTTCAATTGATTGTTGAAACTGGTAGGAAGGGATTTCAAGTAGAAATGGCAGTGATGACAAGTTTGTGATGATTAAATGTTGTACATTTTACTTGAATAGAATTGAAATTTAAAATCTTGAAAATGGAGTTGTGTTTAGACTTGGTTGGAAGAATTTAAGTTTAAAATTTGGTTTAAATTTGGCGATGTGGAAATTCATTGGCTTGAAAATTGTTTAACTGGGTTGTTTGGCTTAAATACCATGTTTTCTAAGTTGTATTGCTTGGGTATTATTTTAATTATGCATAAGGTCGTCAAGTTTGACTTAGATTTAAAAGGACTAAAAACTCAATTTACGAAGGTCTTTTATAGGTTGTAGTTTAATCTATGGACCTTATTGCTCTTCGTGATATGTGTTTTAGAACCTAAAAATTCTATGTCAAATAGGAAGAACGTACTTACAATTCGTAATTTGTTTTGTGAATCGTAAATAGGGCTCAAAATCTATGATCCCACAGGTACCCTGAGGACCCTGAAACTATGAGCCCATTCTACGACTCATAGTTTAAAATATGACTCATAACTGGGGATCGTAGCTGCAGATCCAATGTCTAAATTTCATGGTACCCTATTTTATGCTTGGCTTTTATGGACCTTAGTTTCATCTACGATCCATAAACTCTCTCGTACTTTCATTGACAATTAAATTTCTGTAATTTTTTGTTTTTCATCTAGGTCATATGGATTCATGGGTATTAATATACAGGTATGATGGGTCCTAAAGTTGATTCAGCGAGATGAGTTGAGGTGAAAGCACTTAGGCAGCAATTACAAAACAATCCTACTGAGCCAAATCATAGTGGCTCAGTGGAGGAGCTTGACATCCACCCAGATGAGGGTGCCGAGTCATGACAAACACGGGCTCAATCTTGTCTGATTAGCCTTGCATAGACCCTACTCATTACAAAACCATATCCCCAATTTGATGAGGAAGGGGCCAAGAGGAGAAAGAGCATTTAGTTCACCGGATCCAGTTCTGAGGATGGGTCCCAGTAAGGGTATAAGGACGAATCTCATTCGGGTTATGAGGAGGGGTCACAGTCAGGGTCAGAGGATAGCTCTGACTAGTCAGTATTAATCCCAATTCGAGTGACGGGACAGCCACAACATTGGTGCACAGAGGACATATGTGATATTTACTACCATGATATCAAGCAAGATGATAAGGATAGGAGCATGATGAATATCACAGAGGAGTCTCGAATATTGACACCAAGTTTAGATGTGGTACCTGTGATTTGGGATTTATTTTCTAAGTACAGACTTGATTAGACGGCTACACCTTTAATTTGAGGAAGTATTCCTCAAACATAGTTCATGAATTCTATGCTTCTTATGCAGCCATGATGATTAAAGGGGCCCCAAAGAAGTCTAAGCCACTGGACCAGCCTCCTCTCCTTTTGAATTTGTTACATGATGTACCAAACGATATTTTAGAGGCTACAGTCTGTCAATTCTTATACGAGCCAGGCTTTCAGCCCCCAGTCTTGATAGCAGAATTTGATTACAAACTAAGACTAGCTTGTTATCATATTGCTATGCGTGACTCGACCTGGACTGTAGATTTACTTAGATCGGTGGTTGGGTATATAGCTAACCAAGGGATGGACACTAAGTGGGTGTGCAAGACAGAACCTATCCAAAAGTCCTCATTCAACTTTTTGACCAATTTTTGGTAATCTATTGTCCGATCGCACAATTGTCTGACATAGGAAGACAACAATCTTACTTTGGATCGAGTTGTATAGTTTGCCAACATTATGACTAGCTATAATATTGATTTCACTTTTTGCATTTTAGAGGAGATCCACAATAAGGTGTTTCAGAGGTCAATCATTATTCCCTTCCCCTGCTTCATCCACGGGCTTTGCATAGACACAAGGGTTCAAATTATGGCCACCATTGACTTTATTAGAGACATGCAGAGGACTCAGGATGTCAACCAGATCTAGGTCGATGAGAATCTTGTTGTACCCCCGCAAGCACCCCAAATACTATACAACTACTAGAGATGTTACTTGGGCCACCAATTCCTGAGGATGCACCGTAGGCTGCCAAGTCTGAAAAGGCCCCACCTAGTACTGATACTATCAAGATGGGCCCTACATCCATTGTAGCACCAAAGTCTATACCATTGCGTCCACAACCTGTGGGTATTGTTTACATATCCGTCGAGTCCTTACAGGCTCTAGTACTGTGCCAGACTCAAACAAAGTCTTAGTTGGCATAGTTAGCTCAGCAGCATTGGCCTTGGGTTTGCAATGCTATTTCGAAGTTAGAGGAGTGGATGATGGAGTGCTACCACGCCATATTGCATCAGTAGGTTAGACTTCTACACTGCTGTGTAGACGCATTTGAGAAGCACATTGCGGAGCACTTTCAAATTTCATAAACTCTAAATTTATCATCAATTAGAGAAGAGATCCAACAGCTACAACAAGAGATAGCAGCTGTCCCAACACCAGCACCATTAACGATTTACCATACATACCAGACATGCATCGATATTTAATGGAAAGATTTGATTAAATTGGGAGCGAGAGTGAGCTTATCGTCAGCTATTGTGATAAAGGAGACCACCCAGGAGGCACAGGTTGGTCAGACATAGATAGACACTGGCTCTTACGTTCCACATGTTTGATTTTGTATTCCCCATTTGTACTTTTATATAAGATTTAGTGAATTAAGGATAACGCACAACTTTTCTCGATGGGTGAGGATAGTTATAGGACTCAATAAATTCTGAGTAATCAAAGCCTATATCTACTCATATTTTAAGTCTGTGGGATTTTCTTTTTTGTGTTCTTTCTCTAAGGACATTTATTTTCTATTGAAACAGTATGTTTAGGATGTTTAAGTAGTAATAGCAGAATATTATATTGAAATCAATGACATGAATGATTGGTATTTAAAATGATACCACTTTGTTTTGTTTTGATGTGTTGTATGATAGTTTAGATAGAAGTCATGTTGGATCTTTCTATGACATTACTAATATTGATAGGATAAGGCTAACTTGGACTAAAAAACATGAATCAGAAGTCTAAATTGATAGTGTCAGTTAGTGCCATGTGAGTGTGAGCAAATTATACTATTTTTATATTGTGTATCAACCTAATCTATGCTGAGACTGTAGGTTTGTTGGTTAGGAAAGGATCATAGGTCGTATTTCAAAGTACTCCACTTGGCCCAAATAACCAACCAAATGCATTGTGTAATACCTTGATCCAAATATTTGAGCCTTATATGTACCCTTTCTTCGTAATTATCCAAATCAACTTCCCCACTATCTATCTAATCTCAGCTTTGGCCCTGATCCCTCCTTAGACATTGTGTACCTCAACTTAGGCAAAATGTCTAAGTTGAGGGTGGTTACTATAGGTGGCTCTGGTTCATTGAAAAGACATTATGCACTTCTACTCAGGCAAAAATCCTAGTCGAGGGTGACTATTTGATGAGTGGTAAATTTGCACTCATCTAAAGCTTGAATTATGCATAAAAAGTGTCTTCAATATCCTATTTTGTGGTATAATATGAGATAGATAGTTGTTTTGTAGCAAGGTAAAGATTTAGGAGCACTTGGAACACAAGCATACAAAAAGAGATCGAAAATGAACAAACAATGAAGTATGAGACGTTGAGCATCGAAAGGGTACTTGGCGAATCACCAAAGCACCCCAGACCTTGCCAACAGATCACCCAACAAAAGCCCAGTCAATTAGAAAAGAGGAGAGCTACAGGAATGAATTGGCGAGTCACTAACTTGTTTGGGGATCTCAATTTAGCTTGCACAATTGGCCACAAACTTGACCTAGAGTCACTGGTTAAAGGGCAAACTCAAGCTCTAAATGGTGGTTGGCGAGCTTGACTGAGCTCGCCAAAGTTCCATATCAAGTCCAGTAAAGAGGAGCAGTCTGCGAGCTAAAGAAGCACTATGCAAATCACCAACTTGATCGACGAGCTTGACTAAAGTTGCCGATTGGAATTTCGAGGAAGATATTTTGTACCTTTTGTGTGGAGTATAAATAGCTCAGGGGCTGGCATATTTTGAAGGAATCAATTATTAGTTAAAAAGGAGAGAATTTTTTAGTTGAGTGGGGTCAGAGTACAACTTTTACTTTGTAGAACAATTCTTTTTCCTTTTGAGTGTACGGGACACAAAGACACCAATCTTCATTGGTGATAAGGGTTTTGCTGAACTTTTGTTGATTTCTTCCGGATTTCTTATGCTTGATGATTAATTTCGTGGAAGAAAATCTATTTGGTAAATACCCATGTTCTATTTGATGATTAGTTAAATAAAAAACCACAATATTTTTAGGGGATAATGTAAACCATTATGTAATATTTAGTTGCTAGGTGCTTGATTTTACTTGAGTTATTGATGAATTCTTATAGGGTTTTTTTTACCACATTTTATGTATGGATTGAGGTTATAAATTTAGTCCTAGCTTAGGATCTTTATATATCCCTAAAAGAGTGCATGAAGTGAGGCTAAATAATGAATAGCCATTAATGTGTTGAGTTAATGAAATCTCCTAGAGATAGGTGATTTTTGCTAAGGTTGAGGTGTTATTTATTGGACTCATAGTAGCTCGAGAAAATTATTATGGAATCTTGATCTTGAGTTCGAGAGAATCTTGATCAAATATTAGATCCACCTACCATACCCATATAGATTCATCATCTTTTGAGTATTTCCAAATACTCATGCCGATTACTACTTGTGTATCTACTTATCTTTCCTAGAATCTACTTAAACTCTCTTGATATTTGCTTTTATTACTTTATTTTAATGATAATTTCCCTCAAAATCTGCTTTCAGATTATAATTTGTCTTTTTGTGTTATTTGGTCATACTAAGAAAGATTAAAGCACCATTGTTACTTCTTAATTAGAACTCTAACCTTACCATTTCTGTTTGGGTTCGATCCCTACTCCTAGTTGTGAAAATATACTTTTGACAACCACAAACACTTGAAATTATGAAAAGTGTGTTGACGCAGTAAGTCCATCACTATTGTAAAAGAATAACAAAAATAATGGGATATGAGAAACGAAATAGTGCAACAATAAGGAAAAATATAGAGCGAGTATGAGATGCAAGACAAAAATGAAAAAATAAGAGAAACAAGAAATGCATAGTGTCAAAAAGCAAAAAACAATACACCCGAGGTTTGAAATATTATAGAAAAAGAGAAAAACAAGTCATAAGTATCAAGGTTGGGTAGGATTTGTCCAAATAATATAGTGTCAAGGAGGATCAGTAGTCACCATGTCCAAAATACACCACACCTGTCCCCAAGCCTACATTACAAGCCGACAAAGTCCTATAGTGATCCTAATTCAATTATTCAAATGTCACATTATAGAATATAAGGGCAAGCCTATGGTATTGTATGCAGTGTTCGAATTTCTATTATAAGAGTGAGTGTTTACCTAATCCCTAGCATCGAATGAAAAAAAAATCAAAGTATGAGATATGGGATTTTTTTATTTGTGAGGGCACTTGAGTAACATTGTTGATTCTGGACTATTTTGGTGATTAGGGGCCATGTGCGTGGCCTTGTCTGTTGAAGTTGTTCTATCATGTATTGATCTACTTGTATTTACATGAATAAATATCTTTTTTGTGTACTGATATAGTTGAGGGTATCTTGTGTTGACAGAGACTTGATAAATGTTGTATGTATGATTGTTATTGTTGCTTAGTTTAGATTGAGTATATCGCTTGAGGACAAGCAATGATTTTAAGTTGAGGGTGTCAATGTGCTACTAAATAAGATACTTTTGATGCTTTAAACATGGAATTTTGTGTGTTCTGTAGTGCATTTTAGTGAATTTGATTTGTATTTGTGTTTGTTTTTTTTGCAGGAAATAGGATTTGAGTTGATTTGACTAAGGTTGCAGATTTTGTTGATGTTTGGCCTTGTATGAGCCCATTTACGGTCGGTGGTTTGATCCAGAAGGCATAAATGGTGCTTGTGGATATGAAATAGTGAGCACTAGAAAAGTGAAAGAGGAAGTACAAAGTCATAGTACGAGTCATAGTTCAAACTATGACCAGTAATCCAGTTTTTGAAAGAAGATGAAGAAAATTCATTGTTCTAGTCTACAATTAAGACTGCGACTCATAATCCAAAGTAAGTGTCATCGATTGATGCTCGTGAAATGGCCTTTGGTTTTTATGGAAGATAGTCTATGACCCAGAACATGAGCCATAAAATCTTCTATCATCCGTAAATTGGCTCGTGGTCCAGCCCGATCAATTTTTCTTATTTGTCTAGGATTTGATTTCCTGTTTCTATATATAGAATTTTCAGTTTTATTTATGAACGTTAGGCACTCTTATACTTTGAGGACTTATCAAAAACATTGTGTTCAATTATTTTGGTACTTGTTCATATTTTTTGATACATTAGTATTACAATTCAAGTGAAGATTTTGGATTTTCATTTTTCAATTCTTCATTGTACGTTCTTAGTTATGCAAACATCAATCATTATCGAATCAAATACAATGAACATGAGTAGCTTAATTCATAACTAGGTTTGTAAAAACCATAAAGAATTTACAAAGTAAAATTGAATAATGTATCTTTGAAAAGTGTGCAAGCACTTACTTATATTTTCGTATTGATTGCTTTTTAATGGAGGCATACGTTAGAACTCGTCTTATTCTTACTTGGCGGATCAAGGGGGTAAAGAATGGAAAAAGGGATAAATAACAGAGATTTGACGTGATTACACTCATCTAATTAGCTTGAATGGCCCAAGAGATAGCTAAATATGGGACCATAGTAAGAGTTAGTAATGTATACCCCTGTAGATGGCTCATGTTGCCTGGTGAAATTCATCTATTCGCTAGCTCAAGGACTTAGGTGAACATAACTTACTAATTCTACATGTTACACACTAGAGAAGGTTATAATTATGAGGTTATACTTCATTATGGATTCATGGGGAACACAGTATTCTAGTTGCATTCTTGACTGGTTTTGTAATATGTAAGTACAATTTGACATTAGAATAGGTTTTATTTATTGTCTTATTTAATTATAAACTCCCCCCTCTTAAAATAAAATTATTAATAACTCAGATTTGCTTTGAATACTCTAAGTCTAGATCATATTCCTCGTGGGATCGACCCTAACCACAATTAGGTTTTATATTTGATAGTGATCGCTTGTGCTTCAATTCAGAGGTGTAATTTAGGCATGATAAGTTACCTATAGGGTTATCCATTATTCATCTGGTGTTTTATGTCTCAATGTTGAAGAAATTCTTTTGATATCCTCTTTTGGTGGTTCCCATTGAGAGTATTGGGGTGAAGGATAGCCTTTCCTACTAAGAGATTATGTTCCAGATTCTAGATCTTTAGGCTCACAAGTTGAGAACCAAGGAGATTGCATCAATCAAAGTCTTATGGAGGAATCAATTCATTGAAGAAGTCATATGAAAAGCTAAAGATGATATGAAGGTCAAATACCCGCATTTATTTGTGCCCATTGATGAGGACAATGAAGGTAATATTCTTGTCCTTGATTTCAGTAGATGGTTTAGAATGTTTGAGTGATTGAGTCTTGAGTATCATTAATGCCTTGGGTTTATTTCCTCGAATGATCCCAAGGGGGAGATATTGTTATACCCCAAAACACCCTTAAATAAAAAGATCGCTCACATAACGTATCATCCTAAACTGTTTTGGCTAATCTCAAGCTAGAGTATCAATTAGGGTTAAAAAAATGTGCAAAAGTGTGGTGTCAACGGATTTTTAGGCCAGACGAATCAAAAGATAACTATTGGAGGTGAAATAGCTTTACCAGAAGAGTATGCAACCAGTACGCATTCCAAACTTGGTCAATCCTGGTTCAAAATCACCGTTGAAAATTTTTGTAAAGAAATAAATAGTGGCGGAACAAGTCCACCACACTGTCTTGTTTCATGATAGGTCAAATGTTTGGGCATTCCAAACTTTTATCATCCGTCTTAGACTAAAACTTCATCCTTTAAGGTCGTTTTTTTCTAAAATCAGTAACCCACAATTATTTTCTTTCACTTTCATGTATTTCATTCAGAGAAAAACAGTGAGGGAGAAAAAAAGAAGAGTTAGGGCTTGAGAAAATCTCTCGAATTTTTCAAAAAACTTCGTGCCCAGGTATGTAAGGCCCTCCAAAAGTTGTCCTACTTTTGTTTTAGTATCATTTAACTACTAATTTCCACCGCAGATTAAAATTATCAGTTGAGATCAGGTTTCTTCATTGTGAGTAAATTTTATTGAAATACACATTTATGTCACTTTCCTTGAAGAAAATCATAGCCTTTAATGATTTTATTAGTGATTTTATTTTTTAAATCAATATGTGTACTTATTATTACATTTGTAAGAATCCTAGATATTTCATGAAAGCTATAAAGTCTAAATCATTAAGTTGAGTCCAAGATATATTTGAAGCATTTGTATTTATAAGCTAGTTGAGTAGTAAACCTATTTTTTTAGTTCATTGCTTTGATACCTTCTTCCATTAAAGAGAAGAGACAAATTTGAGAAAGGTTGAGAAAGGCTAAATCAGGGCTAGATCCCAAAAAGTTAAAGAAATATCTTTGAGTAAAATACTCTTAAAATTATGAGCATATAAATAATATTTTGGAAGTAGTATTGAAAATCAATATGGGTAAGATTAATAATAACTTGAACTCATAAACTACGTAACCAACATAGGATAGGACCATACCAATATTGTACGACTCCTCATATGCCACTAAGATGAAACAATCTAGATGGACCAATAAGTTAAGTTCATCCCTTACCCTGGCAAAGTATGTAATGGCTCTATAATGTGGGCAAGACATTGTATCATCACGATGTTCATATTACTGATTGTCAACTAGAGAAACTCCCCATGTTAAAGCGCATTATTTCATATACTAGAGTATTTATATTTATGTATTAGAATAGACAATTACTTAAAGTGCATTATTTTCATATACTTGAGTACTCATATTTACGTATTAAAACAAACAGTTACTTAAAGTGCATTTGTTCCTATTACTGGATTATTTTTTGAGTTAAGTTCTAAGTAAATATCTTACCCTAAATGATTGTTTTGGCCATCTTACATGTTCGTACATATTATGTACTGATGTTATTTAGACCTGCATTATTTTATCACGCAGAAGTAGGAGATAGACGAGGTCCTCAATAGGCATACAATTGAAGATCTAGCATTTCTACTCAACCACCGATGAGACTTTTTCGCAGTTAGGCTCCTTAATGTATCCCTTTTAGATTCAATTATTTTCTTTTAGTTTGAGCTAATTGTGGCATGTCGTGGCATGCCTCTTTAGTCATACTTGTAGAGTCTTCATAGACTAGCAGACAATATTGCAATATCTCGTTCAGGATGTTACTTCTCAGTTGGTTTACTTATTATGATTTGAGACTTTGATATAGTAGTTGTGCTTAAGTATATCCATCCTTTATTGCTTAAGTCTTCCACTGGGTAAAGCAATTAGGCCAACTGATTTACTTGGGGATAAATATTATTTTCAATTGTTGACCATGTTTAGAATGTAGACTCAAGGTGTAATGCTTACACTTAAGGGGCCGTCTGGTGTGTTGGATAGAAAAGGCTAATTCTGGGATAATGTTTTAGTGGTCTTTAATTCTTTGTTTGGTTGCACTGATTGGGATAACTTATCCTAGGATTAACAATTAGTCCTTGGATAAGTTATCCCTTCTTGTTGAGGGGGGGGGAGGGATAATAATCCTTGAATAACTTATCCCCTGGGATAAAGTGTGTGAAATAATAAAAATACCCCTCTTAAAGTCTCTTTTATACACCACTTTTATATTTATGTACATTAACATAATTTTTTATAATATTCCAACCTTAATTAATCGTTGTTTTTATGTATTTTTTATTAAGAAATTATATTTTATAAATATAATTTTTATTTATGAATATATTATAAGTAGAATATATTTGTCTAATACTTATGTTTATGTATATTATAATTTCTCTTTAAAAGTTTACTCCACTACTAAATTATATATTTTAAATTAAATAGTTTATTACTCGCTTAAAAACTAGATATATCAATTAAAATATGAATTATTTTAATTTTTTTTCACTTTTAGTAAACTTTAAATGGAATTTTATTTTTAAGCTAAATAAGATGAAAATTTTATTTCTTAAGTTAAATAAGATGAAACTTTAATTTAAAAAACAAATAGCACAATCATGAAAATGCATACCCATACGTTAAATAAGATGAAAATTTATCCTTAACAATGAATAACCGAAGCTTGCAAAGAAAATGAAAAAAAAAATTAAACAAGTTGAAAGGTATTTTTGTAAACAAACATCTTATTCTAAGAAATTGTACAAGAGTAGTTTGAATATGTCAAATCAAACAAACAATAAAAACTACTTTCAACATAACGAATTCCATCATAACTTATCTCATAATAATTTATCCCAACATAATTAAACCCATAATAATTTTTACTCAAACCAAACAACCCGTAAAAGGTAAAACAAGCATAAGGGAGGACAATTTGAATTATACGTCAAAATGCTCAATGAAATAGAAGTCACTGGTGATTTGATGGTCCCATTTGAAATTTTCCAACTCAATATCAATGCCTGTCATTAATCCTTATATACCTAAAAGAATCCTACTTTCAATTAAATTTAGTTTCACCATTATGGTTTGGAGATCCCTAAAAGAATCACTAAAATGTCAAAAAAAAAAAATTATCAAAATATATGTTGCAGTGGATGTGGTTGCTTCTTTCTTAATTAGAGGTCTTGGGTTTGAATTATGGATATAAAAAAAGTTTGTGATAAGGAGCATTATCCCTCGAATGAAGCCCTACCTGACGCAAATCAAATATAATCGAACTTCAATATGAGTATCAGCCACCGAATACGAAACTAAAAAAAGTATATCAAAAAAATATTAAATTCTGAATTCATAGTCTTTAAATTATGAATATGATGACAAGAAAATAAATATTAACCTCGATAATTTTAAATTATGAATTCGTCTTTATATATCGATGCTCTTGCACAAGTTAAAAATGATCGCTGGCATCCATTACTCGTGTTATTTCCTATTTTTTTATAGCTTTCTAACACTTGCCGCTACGCTACCTTGCTCGTCCCAATTCCTAGGATGTGTCTGGTACTAATTAAGAAAAATATTTTCTATGAAGATATTTGTTTAGTAAATATTTTCTTGGAAAATAACTTGGTTTTTAGCTTATTTTATATTTGGTTGGTGAATGAAAAATGGTTTTTGCTATTTGATTTTTAGTTAGAGAGTAGAAAATATTCTTTTGGCAAATGAAAATCAACCCAATAATCAATTGGGGAACCGATTCAAATATTTGAATCGAAATCCGACCCCAATAATTGATCCAAAACTCAACTCTGAGATTCGACCCAAGACTTGACCCAGACATTCAAACCTAGACATGATCCATCAACTTGTGCTTTGACCTTGACTTTCAAACCAAGACCTGACTGACATCTGATGCGAGATCCATCTCTCAAATTGAGACCTAAGTCGACTTTTCGACACAAGAATTGATTTTAAATCTAGACTCGACCCTGACTTTTGAACCGAGACTAGAACACACCCAATTCTAAATCGAACTTTCAAATAGAAATTTGATTTTTTTTTTAAAAAAAAAATTAAACCTTTTTTGGGGGAGGTGGGGAGGGTGGGTTTGTAGGGAGGGTTGGGGTAAAAAAGAATGAAAATTTCAAAATTTGAAATATTTTTCAAAACTACTTTTTTTTAATGTTTTTGGGTTTTTTTTTTTTTTTTGGGGGGGGGGGGGGGGGCGGCGGAGGGGGGGGGGTAGGAGTGAGGTAAAAAAAATTATTGTAATTTGATGTCAAAGGACAATTTCAAAAAATATTTTTCATAATTTTTGAAAGGAAGTCATTTTTTTTAAATCTCATGTTAACAGCTATGAGTTAAATGAACATGTAATCCATGGTACCCCATATTGAATTAAAGATTAAGCTGAAAATAATAAAGGCAATAACTTACTACATAAAAAAAGATGCATTCTTTTTAATTTACATGGAAAGAAAACTTCTGACCGGAAAAATAAATAGCACCTTCAAAGAAAAGTAAGAAAAATAAATTTAAAAAGAGTAGGTGGTTAGTCAGAGTGAGATGAAATATGAACTAAACACAGATGTGGACAGTTGTAGTAACTGTCATCTTTTTAAAATCTTTTTAGCTGATTGTGATTCAAACACATGAACTCAAATTGCTACACCACAAAATTGTGTATATGTATGTCATTGGAAACCTCAACAAAATAGATTTTAATTTGCTATGACATGAGTACATAGGGTGTGATAATTTAGTTATTGAGACGATAAAAGAGTAATCTATTAGTACAGAAACTTAATTATATGGGAAGAGAGGCAATTATATTGGCCTGTGAAATTAAAGGGATAGCTAAAAGATTGAAAAGATAGTGATAGAAGCACATGTGAACTGCATTGATGTGTTTCTTTTTTCTCATTCATGAAAACTGCTGATTGCGTACCCATCTTATTACTCTTCATTGTGTCACCTACTGACTTTATCGTTATTTTACGTGCACTCTCACTTCTCTTTTTTGTCCTTCTCTCTCCTCTTTCTCTATACCCGAGAATACAAGTTTTGGCATTTTGAAATTTAATTTAATTATACTTTTTAATACAACAAATAATTACTTGAGAAAGAAAGGTATTGAATGTAATTAAAGGAGTGTAATTATACTTTTCATTTTCCAAGAGACATGTAATGAACTAGGATCATGTAATTGCATGAAACTTTTTCAAATGTTTTTCTTTCTTTTATTACTATTTTTATTTTATCATTTTGATTTACTTTTTGTTTTTGGTATTTTATTATTTTAATATTTTCTAAATTTTTTTATTATTTATTCTTCATTTTCTTCTCATTCTCAACCTTTAATTCTTCATCTGATTCTACACAATTTTTTGTATTATCTAGTTTTTATTTATTCTAGTTTTTTTTAGTAGCATAATTTTTTTAGTATTTTAATCTTCACACTAAAGTAGAATTCATTATTAAATAAGGTTATAGTTTTACGTTTTTCTTTTCTTTAGTATTAACATTTTTTGTCAAACATGTATTAGATGATGTTCATCGAAATCTTGTAATTTTAGTTTTATGATTAATTTAATTGAAAATATACTAATTTAAAAATTATAAATGATTTGTTTTTATAATAATAATTAAGAACATATATTTATTAATTAAACTATTTTTAAAGGACAATATATATATATATATATATATATATATCTTAAATATGTAATTTAATATCACGGCTCTTATTTGTCTAATATAAGTTTTAAATTTTTGATAATTAATTTTTTACTTTTAAAATTTAATACAACTTTATGATTGTACTTATGTAACAAAACAGTACACTTGTAATTACATTATGACAAACAAACAAGTTAATATAATTAATAAGTTGTATAATTACATCAATTTCAACCAGACTCCACTTGTGAGATTTCGATGATTTTTCAAACAAACCCCAAAGTGACTAAATTTTATTTTTAATAACAATGTTACTTTAATATGAGGAAAAATTCAGTGACAGTTATAGATAACCACTCCTATAATTTTTAACGTCACAAAAGACTATGGAAAGGTATTGGTGAGGTGAGATAAGGAATTAAAAGTTCATGTGAGATTTGTATTCCTGAATATTTGTGGGTGATACTTTGTGCATGTGGGTGTTTCAATGGAATCCTTTAAAGTAAATACGAAAAAAGTATAGTACTTTATCCCATTTTCACATACCTAAATATGATTAGTCCAAGTCGAAATCTGAAGTACCATTTGAATGGAAGGATTTGCTCCTAAATGCGAATCCCTTACATCTGTTTTGTTTTTATCGAAAAGAAGTTTAAATGAAAAATCAAACTCAAATCACAATATCATTTCAACAATACACTTGAAAAGGTTCAACTATCTCAGTGAAATTCAATAATTGAACAAAAAGCTTCACCAACTGAAAACCGTATTATTATTACAAATCTCATGATTCATTCAAATAAAGTTTTTGTTCAGTGAACTAGCATGTTTTCGGAGATTTCTCCAAGTCCCCTATAAGTAGCACAATCAAATTCATTCTGTGTTTTCAGTTAGAAGGATATGAATATTAGGTCAGAAAGTCAGATGCCTCACATGCGCGATGGCTGGACCCATTTACTAAAGTGGAGTGCACAAGGACAAAGAAGCCACATCAAGTGCTGCTGTTGCTCATTAATTCATTTGTCCTGTTTCCAACTTTACCCCACCCACCATGTTGTATCAACAACTCACATTACATACAGATGGTTTCTCAAAGTGCCTATGGTGCAAAATACAAATTTTATCTTCTTGGTTGTCCTCCTCACTGAAAATGACAACTCAGTTACCTTACTACCTGTGTCATGGATGTGTCATCTCACTCCACACTCTCCAATTTGCTTAAATTTCACAAGAACCAAATATCACTTTGAACTCAATCTTTAAATTATCACTATCAATCTAACCATAAATGTTTGCATTCAATAGGCTTATACCACCAAAAAGCTACTGGAATATATGTACTTGTAGGAGATATACCATTACAGAGTAAATATGCACCAGCTATACATCAGATGACCTAGTGTAATTAAAATCAATGAAACAATCAACTCTTCTCAGTTCCAAATTATTATTTAGGATAGACTTAATTCTAAATGCATTTCACAACCAGCAAAATCATTAGTGCCTTATATAACTGATAATCCAATTACTAACATTTTCCCAACACTTGAACAGGTAGAAGAAATATATGTAACAGAAGAATATTCATAAAAAGGGAGAGAAGACAATAGAATAGCAAGAAAACGGTAAATCATCAATTAGGGGGAGGTCGGCTCGAACTGAGCTGATCAAGAGGAGCAGTAGTACTAGAGGAAGCTCCAGAAAGGAGGTCAGCTAGAGCGCTCATCGCTCGAATTTGCATCTCCAGAGCCGCTATGTAATCAGTGGCTTCATCTAAAATCACCGGCAGCGGTTGTTTCCGGCACCCAGGAACAAGCCGTCCCAAAACTCGAGCCTTTTTCTGAAAAGCCGGCAAATTCTTCGTTTTCAGCTTCAAAACCCCCACTCTGGGCTTTCTAGGTAACCGACTGGTACAGGAAGCCGCCATTTTCTGCCGCTTGGCGTGTTTCTTCATGAACTTGAGCTTGAGCCGGTTCGTAAGAATAGCTCGGCTCCACCTGGATCGTCCTTTAGCAGTAACGGCGAGGACTCTGTCAGCAACTTCGCGTACGGCTCGTCCGCCTTTTGGCGCTGGCACCGATAGAGTGGTCGCTGCTGGTGAACTGATCCTCACTTGGCGGAGTGCTTTGAGAAGCTTTGAAGAGTAAGCTTGCTGTTGAGCTTGTGTTTTCCATTCAGTCGTACTAGTCGGAGTTTCGGTGTTGCTGTTATTGCTATTGTTTTGAGTTTGATTTCTCAAGCTTTTCTTATTCCTTTTTCTCCTTGATATTACTCTGTCGGATGGTGTTACAGGATTCGAGATCACCGTTGAAGACATCTCTGCAACCATTGGTTCCATCAGATTCAGTTAATATCGAATCAAATCTAGAACCGAATCACTTTTCCAATTTGAGGTCTGAACAAGAAGACGATGGACGCCCTGTAGATTCAGTCACATGAATAGACAGATATAAGAAAGGAAGGCACTCAAACCAATTCAGATTCTGAAGAACGAATCAACAAAATTCGAGTCAGATTCGTAATTAGCCGATAAACTAAACACACATAATTACGATTAACACAAACAAACAAATCACTTTTTAAAGGAAGTATGAACTGATTATTACCTGAAGAGGAAGAAATTGTCGTTGAAGAGGACGTTAAGTAATCTTAATAGTGCGGAGAGGTTGGATATTAGAAAAGTATAAATAGGTTGATAATGGGTAGGCACACCACATGGTGACCACTAAATGATTTGATTCTATGGTGGAACCCACCAAAGTTCAAATTTTTGACACATTTCCTGTATTTTATGTTAAAATAGAAATGCAATCACTTTTTGATGGAGCTGTCAAACCTATTTTATTTGACACTAATATATAGAATTTTAAGTATATTTTATATGTATATAATGTAGATGGGCCTAAAACAAAGGGCCATAGGTCATGTCTACCCATGTGCCCTTGCTAACTATGCTTTATGATTGATTTAACAACTTTAATTTGCGGTTGAATTAGACATCATGATTAAAACTAATGTTATTCAAGTGATCTATCCTTTTATCTTTTGTGTGAATGAAGATTTATCCCCCTCAACTACACACCAATGAGGTGTAGATTTTATCGTTTTTGTATTAAAATAATTATTTTTATCTTATCACTTAATTTTTGGATACATAAAATTTAATTCTTTTAAGAATAGAAAATGGACAAAGAAATAGGGAGAAAATAAAATAAAAGACTATCGTTGTTAAGGCTCAAGATTCTTATGTTTATCGAAATATTTTATGATTATTTTTATGGAATTTAGGAACAAGAGATTTGATGGACAATTGATGCAAATAGTAAAAACTTGTGGGCTAAACAATATTTGCTCCAATACGATGTTGTCATGATAACTACTTATAAACACTAGCATATCTGTCAAATTTAGAATTACTCTTCCCCTCCAACTTTATTTGTCCCTAATACTATTTTAATATATTGAATATTATTTGTTCATTTTATGAAATTAAAAAATAATTTTATATATAGTTTCTAATTTACCCTTAACATTAATTATACTCATTTTTCTATTACATTTTTCAAGACATTGTATTAATTATATTCAAAAGGTAATTTAATAAAACTATCTCATTATTTTGCTATTTCTTAATTCTTGTGTCAAGTCAACAAAGGACAAGTAAAGATGGACGGGGGAGTAATAGTTTACTAACTAATATCATCTAATGCTTCATCAACAAGTTAATTAGTTTTTGGTTTAACTCATAAGTAGGTTAACTGAGAATTTTGAGAACCTACTTTTGTGAATTTTTTTTTGAACCGCAACTATTTATTTTTTGCTGAAAAATTAAAAAAATTAGTACAATTAACATAAAAAAGGACTATGGAGAGTGCCAAGTAGGATAAAAGTGTTTAATGGGATCAAATCTTAGGAGGTGTCTATTAGGAACTTGTCTTAGTTTAGGTGTCTAAGTGAAAAATGAGGATAAGTTTAGGCGTTTGTTTATGAGTTAAGCCTTAGCTTTTTGTTGTTGAAGATATTAGTTTTAGAAAAAATTCTAATTTCCAATCCTGTCAGGTCCATTTTAAGTACATTTATAAATCTATTATCCACTCCATAATAATACTAATAATAAGTTAACCTTCTCTAGTCTGTTTTACGAATAATTACCTCTAATTAAACTCATCGCAAGTAAATTATTACCTCTAATTAAACTCATCGCAAGTAAATTATTACCTCTAATTAAACTCATCGCAGGTAAATTAAAAGAGCATATTCTTCTCAGGTAACCTATACAACATTGAAAGGAACGTTTTCTAACTGCCACCATGTTAAATGTGGCAACTTACACTTCAAAAGGTCAAACAAGAATAACAAAGGACAATTTGAATTATATGTCAACAGGCTTAATGAAATAGAAGTCTATTGTGGTTTGATGTGCCCATTTAACATTCTCCAACTCAACATTAATGCTTGTCATTATTCCTTATATACCAAAACAATCCTACTTTCAATTAAATTTAGTTTCACCATGGTGTATGGATGTATGTAAAAGAACCACTAGAAAATAATCATTAAAAATGTGATACAGTGTATAGAGCTATTTTTTTTCGAATCATGAGTGGGGATATTAGATCCATAATTTTTAAATTATAAATATAATGACAAAAACATACATAGTAAACCCAATATTTTTAAATTATGAATCCATCTCTGTATATGGATCATTGATGCTCTTGCACAAACATAATCACTGGCATCCACTACTCCTTGTGTTATTTCCTATTTTCCGTGTAGCTTTCTAACACTTACCACTAAGCTACCTTGCTTGTCCCAACTCCTAATCTTTATAAATAATTAAGCGGCCAATTCGAATTTAATTTTTAAGAATTTATACTATTCAAACTATGTATTCACATTTAATATCTTTTAATATTGAAATAAATTTTTACATATACATCTTTTATAATTATGTTATTTATTTTACTTTATTTTATGATAAAAGATAATGAGTTAAATCAACACGTAGTCCATATACCCCAAGTTAAATTACAGAGCAAAATGAAAATAATAAAAAAGATGCAATCTTTTTAATATACATCAAAAGAAAACTTTTGATCGAAAAAATAAATAGCAAACGTAAGAAAAATAAATTAAAAAATATATATTCTAATCCTTTTTTCCTGTTCTGATCATAGATGAGAGAAAAATTATTTGAGTAGTGTTGTTATGACGAGGAGCAAGAAAATCTCGAAAAGTGTATGTGGTTACTGAGTGTGAGATGAAATATGAACTAAACACAGATGTGGACAGTTGTAGAAACGTCATATTTTTCAAGTCTTTTTAGCTGATTGTGATTCAAACACATGAACCCAAATTGCCAAACTACAAAATTCTGTATAGAAACCTCAACAAAATAGATTTTATTTGCCTATGACATGAGTACATAGGATCTGATGATTTAGTTATTGAAGGGATGATGGACACTACACAAACTTAATTATATGGGAAGAAAGGCAATTATTTCACTAAAGAAGGCCTATTGGCCTGTGAAATGATTTATAAAAGTCAGAAAAGATAGTGATACAAGCACATGGGAATCTGAATTGATGTTATTCATGTGACCTGTAGATTCAGTCACCTGAATAGACAGATATAAGAAAGGAAGACACTCAAACCAATTCAGATTCTCAAGAAAACAAGAACGAATCAATAAAAGTCGTAATTAGCCCATAATCTAAACGCAGATAATTACGATTAACACAAAAAAAAGTAAATCACTTGTCAAATGCATTTTAACTACATAGAAAGGAGCTATGAACTGTTAAAGGCACTGATTATTACCTGATGAAAAACAAGAGGATGACAAAAGGGAAATTATATTCTTCAGATTGATCAATAGGAGAGACAGAGATTTAGGAGTGGAGGAGGATGAAGGTGAAGGAGATGGGCTAATAAAGGGGAATCACGGGAAAGCACGCATTGGCCCTCTTTAAAAAGAAGCAGCATGAGTATGTATGTGGGCGTTTTTTTTTCTTTCTTTTTTCTCCCACATATTTAGCCCACAAGTAACATTTTTAGTTTAATTTTTATTTTTATCACAAACATTAATCTACTATACTATATTCAAAGCACGAACACCCTTAAAGTTGTTGTTTAAGTCTTTTTCTTTAGACCAAATCATTTTTTCTCAAACTAGTTTAGTATACATATTTTTCACGTATATATCTTGTCAATCTAAAAATTATATATAAATAACATTTGCCATTAAAATCAATACTATAATTCATATAAACTAAATTAAATAAATGTTATTAATTTGATGTAGTAGTATAATCTATTAAGAACAGGCGAAAATGATATAATCAATTCAATTACTTATAATATAGATATGTTAATAGATTATAAATACATAAACTAATGATATGGAGTTGAATAGTCGTAAGTTAAATAATTAATTGATTAAAATTTAAAGTGAAAAAAAAGAATTTCAAGGATAAAAGGAGTATTTTAATGTTACCAACATAATTTTACTGAATGTTATTCATTGTAAATTTGTTATATTACATATTTTTATTAAGAAAATATTTGACGGTAAAAATTTTTAATTACTTTCAAAGTCTTAAATATTAAAACAATAATTATATTTTTTTTCTTTTCTTTTCTTCTCTTCATAGCCTAGACAGTTATTTATATAGAATAGTCCTAAATCAAAGGTGAATTCTCATCCAAAAGTGAATCTTCCAACTCAATAAATAAATGATAAAATAATTAATTGAGAAAAATAGTGAAACGGTAATTTTCTATAAAACATAGTATTTTAACGAAGGTCAAAAAGTTCAAATAACATTTCTAAGAGCTTTCGCGCTTTTAATATACAACTAAGTATTTTTGTTATCACCCAATTTTGACGTAACTTTTTAAAAATTCATATTCCCCCCATCCCATTTTATGTGACACATTTTAACTTGACACGTTGTTTAAGTAAAAAAGAAAGACTTATAAAACTTTGTGGTATAAAATTATTTTTAGATATTTGTGTTGCTGAGAATCATTTTGTTAAGGGTAAAAAGAAAATTTTAAAGGTCAATTATTTCCAATTGGAGTAAGGTGACATTCTTTTAGGGATGGACCAAATAGGAACACATAAAATGGGATAGAGGGAGTACTTTTTACATCATTATTTTTTAATAGTTTAAAATATTTTAAACTAGTTTTATAAATTATTTTGTGTTAAATCACATTTTTTATATATCATGGTTATACTTGTTTCTACTCATTTTAGTCTTTTTTTTGACACAGAATAATAATTCATTTCTTACACAGATAAAAATTGCACGTATGTAATTAATTGGCCCATAGTTCGGGCCCTTATTTTTAGCCTATTAGATTTTGGAATCGCTATATAACTCTTTGTATAGTTAAAAAAAAATAAGGTAGACATTTCTAATCTTGAAAAATCTAAAGAGCTTTTCTCTTTTTCATTTTGTTCCTTCAAGTAGCATGGACAAAATGGAGGCTTGCCTCTGGAGTATTGTGTGATAAGAAGATACCACCTAAACTCAAAGGTAAGTTTTACAGGATGGAGGGTTAGACCGTCTTTGTTGTATGAAGTGGAGTGTTGGCCAATAAAAAACTCACATGTTCAGAAGATGCAGGTCGCGGAGATGAGGATGTTGAGATGGATGTGTGAATATATCAGGAGTGATAAGATTAGGAATGAGACCATTGGGGAGATGCTAGAGGTGGCCCTGTGGCTGACTAAGAGAGACTGGGATGGTTTGGGCATGTGCAGAGAAGAAGTGTTGATGCTCTTGTTAGGAGGTGCGAGAGTTTGGATTTAGGAGTTACACGGAGGGGTAGAGGTAGACCGAAGAAGTATTGGAAGGAGGTGATCAAATAAGATATAGTAAAACTTGATCTCACCGAAAACATAATATTAGATAGGAAGGAGTGGAGGTTTTGAATTAGAGTAATAGGTTAACTGGTTAGTAGGGTTAGGTTGATATCTGGTTGTAACGTATAGTAGGGTAGTAGGTTTAGTCGTGCTTTTATATCTTGTGTTGCCATTATCCGTCTTATATATGTTAATTTTATCATATTTGCATACTATCATGTGTTTTTAGCTATTAGTCGCTCTTTTTGTTTCCTTTTCTTTCTTCCCCTTATCTAGTATATTCTGCTTATGAGTTTTTGAGACGAGGTTTCCCAGAAAATAGCCTCTCTACCTCTATAAGGTAGTGGGGTAAGGTCTGCGTACATTCTACCCTCCCCAGACCTATTGTGCTGTCAAAATACAACATTTTTTATGCTTAAAACTTGGGATTTTGTGTGTTATCAATGTGACTTTAGTTGTTTTTATGAGTTTTTGTGTTTAGATTTGTAGGATTACAAGTTGGCCATGATTTGGGAAAAATTGCAGAAGTTGCTAGTTTTTTCTGTTGTACGAGACCTTTACGGATCATAGAGCATTCTATGAGTCGTACAGGTATTTCGTGAGGAATTCCAGTGAGGGGCCAAGTTTCAGAAGTTAATTCTACAAACATGCAGACGAGTCATAAAGCATTGTTCTAGTCGTAGAAGACTTTTCATGCCCTGAGGATTAGAGAAGTGGACTTGCAGGAAAGTTATCAGAAGAAACCCCCTTTACGGGTTGTAAATCACTTTACGAGTCGTGAAGGAGTGTCATAGAAATGAAGTCAAAATTCCAGTTAGCTAGGTACAAGACCCAAATTACGAGCCGTAGAAGCCTCTATGAGTTGTAAAATGCTTTCGTGGAGTTTGCCGACCAGTTTTTCTAATTTTTTAGGACTTGTTTTTATTTATTATAAATAGGTTTTTGGGGTTATTTTTCAAAAGTAAAGAGTAGTTCACGAGATTATCTTAGCTTTAGGTTGGTGTAAGGACCCGAGTTTTTGAATGACTTTATCGAATCTCATAACATTGGCCCGGGAGAAAATTTGACCAAGTGTCTCTCCATGAGAGGCCCACACGGGCCAATGTGAAGGCACATGGACCGTGTGGCCTTCAGTGGAGAGATACTTGGCCATAATTTTGATTATGGGAGTTTGACGGAGAGTTTTGGACTAAGTAAGGGAACACGACCACACACACAGTCGGTGTGTTGTGTCACGGGTCGTGTGGCCCACCCTATAGCTCGCAATGTGAAATTTTTCTAAGTATGAAATTATCGTCTCATAAAGTTTTCGTGCAAGATTTTTCTAAGTGTCATCACACGGCTCTTGACACGACCCGTGTAGAGTCACACGGGTCGTGTAGCCGTCCGTATGGCACCCTTTTGCTTCAGACAAATTCTAAGTGTTGAGCATCGCAAAATTTGTTTGAGTATCACCTTACGGGCACTGTTCACAGGCCGTGAAGTGACTCACGGATCGTGTAGGTGCCAGTGAAGCCGTGATGATCTGTTTTTCATCCATTTCATGAATGGCTTTTGCGTAATTATGACTCATTTTAATTGTGTTTTAAGACCTTATTGCCTAACGTAGACCCCTAAATCAGCTGATACCCTTCTATTCTAATTCAATTCTTATTGGAAAACACTCTCACACTAAAATCAACTCCTAAAATACTCTCTAAGTCCTTCTCTCAAGACTCAAGCTAGGGTTTAATTGGGGGATTCAACGTCAAGCTTAATTCTTCTCAAATTCATCTTCCTAATTAATGTAAGTGGGATTGATTCTTGGTCCCTTTCAACCAAGAAGAGCCAAACTCCTTTCAATTGATTTAAATTAAGCTTACTTTAAATGTGAGTTTTCATTATTTGATTTTATTAAATTCAATTGATGTATGGATTGTACGTTATTTATGATTTTAAGTTATTTTAAGCCCTATTATGATGATTTATATTGAGATTATAAAGTTATGAAGATGCATGTCCCCTTTAAAGCTTGATTTATGCATGGGTGATTTATATGATGATTTGAATGTGGATTTAATTATGGACTTACTTCAATTTCAAATTATATTGTTGATTTTAGCTTAAATCTATATTACCCATGATATTCTCACATCATGCATTGCATTTGCATTCATGAACATTGGTCTTTATGGAAATTATGAAGTGGGTTAAGCCCAACTATGTTTTATGAAATAATTTGATAAGATTATGGTTAACAACAAGAATATGATCATATATATGTCAATGATTATGGTTTACCTATGAACATTTTGGGTGCTTGCACCATTCCGTATTTGTAATAGAGCTAGTCCTATGCATGAATATTATAACTACAATCTATGATTTGACATTTGAGCCTAAATGTGCATTGATCAGATTTGAAATGACTATTGCCTTTCTGAAAGTATGTATATATATGCTATATGTATTCTCGTGGGATGTTAACTTAGGACCGACGGATTGAGGGCATCAGGGATATCCTCAAGGGCCCTCTCCCTTTCCTCGAACTATGTGCCTAACATATGTTATGATGATCCTATCCAAAATGGGATATATTCCCGTAAGGAAGGTTGCTTCATACGAAATGGGATATGTTCCCATAAGGTGAAGTATTATGATATGATATGAAAAATCCTTTTCAAAATGGGATATGTTCCCATAAGGGGGTTTCTTCATACGAAATGGGATATGTTCCCGTAAGGTGAAGTATCGTTTACCTTTGGCAAGTAGACCACCTCTGTACCGGTGAGGGGATTTCATTGAGATTCCAAGTAATAGCTCACTTGATCTTACTCTTGTCGGTTGAGGTCACATCCCTGCTAAATATGAACATCATTGCGTTTATGCATCACAAATTTCATGGTATATCATATACTTCTTCCTTGGATATATAACTCTTTCTATATTATGTGCCCTTTTCATCTAACATTGATGTGCAAGTTTGATAAGTCATATGCATTGGATGCCCGCATACTTAGTATATACGTACTAACACATACTGTATGCCTATATGATTTTACCATGTAGGAGCCGAGCGCTACGACTATCCACTGTGTAACGAGTAGCTCAAATTCTGGAGGTTGAACTTGTGGCGAGTCCCATCTTTCAAGGACAAGCCACCCTCCTCTATCTATATTATCCTATGTCTATTTCCTTATTTGAGGGTGAGCCCAGGACATGTCTTGGCCCTGTTCCATCTTATGACTAGAGGCATTGTTGGACATCTTATATTCCCATAGATTATATATATATATGCTATGTGATATATTCGGAGCTTATGTTGTTGGTTACCTTTGGAAATGGCTATTATGGATCGATTATGGATATATGATATGTTTGCATGTTTGGTGTGGAAATATGAAAGGTTCCAACCTAGTCTCTAGTCGTGACAAAAGACGGTATCAGAGCCCTAGGTTTATAAATGGTCCTCGGAGACCATCATGCCGCATCAAGTAGAGTTTTGTTCATGGGTGTGAAATGCACCATGCCTATGAGTGGGAGGCTACTAAGACGTTCTAGTAATTGCCTTATTTCTTCATGTCTTAGATCATGCTATGGCTTCTATATTTTGGTCTCCCTATCTTGACGGTGTCCTTGCTCCATTTCAGAAGATACCTCGAGGAAGACCCCACCCACTAAGGCCAGCTCCGGCTGATGAGGATCAAGCACCTCAAGAGCCTATGGATGAACCTATCTCAAACGGAGAATTTTGTACAGCCTTTTCCATGCTTGCCCAGGTGGTGACATCTCATACAAGGCAAGCTAATCTGTCATGGGATCCTACACCAGCTTTTAGGGTGAGGGATTTTACCCAAATGAATCCTCCAGAGTTCCATGGGTCGAAGGATGATGAGGATGCTCAAGAGTTCATTGATAAGCTTACCAAAATATTGAACATTATAGGTGTCACTTCTGAGGAGAAGGCGGAATTGGCTGCCTATCAATTAAAAGATGTGGCTCAGGTGTGGTATACCCAATGGTCTATGGAGAGGGCTTGCGGTGGTGATGCCAATTAGGAGGAGTTCAGACTTGCTTTCCTAGATTGCTTCTTTCCACTTGAGCTTAGGGAAGCCAAAATGACTGAATTTATCAACCTCAAGAAGGAGGTATGAGTGTGAGGGACTACGCCCTCAAATTCACAAAGCTTTCCAAGTATGCTCTGTCACTTGTGGCTAACCCTCGTGTAAGGATGCACAAGTTCGTTTCTGGTATCTCTGATCTGCTTGTAAAAGAATGTCGTACTGCTATGCTCATACGAGATATGGATATTTCTAGACTCATGGTGTATGCTGAACAGATCGAAAGGGAGAAACTCAAGGAGAGAAGGGTGCACGATCCTAAGAGGGCCTGTTTTGATGGTGGATTCTCTGGTTCTCGGAGTGGTGGCTTTGGTCGCTTCTAGCAGGGCCAAGGTTTTGGTGCTCGGGTTGCTAATGCTCGGGTAACTCCTCCTAGGGTACTGGTTGGTGGTAGACAGGGGTATCATCTGTGTAACAAGTGTGGGAAGCCCCACACAGATATTTGTTGGAAGGATTTGGGTGTTTGCTATGGGTGTTGTGATAAGAACCACAAGGTTGTTGATTGTCCTAAGAATGCTCGTAGAGGCTAAGGTCAGGTAACTCAAGGCCGCCAAGGTCAACAAAGAGCTCCCCAAGGTGTTTCCCCAAGGAACAATTGGTTCTATGCACTCCATGCCCAATAGGATGTTCAGGAAGCTCCGAATGTCGTGATTGGTATGTTAAAAGTCTTTGATTTTGATGCTTATGTTTTTCTTGACCCGATGCAAATTTGTCTTTTATGACTCCCCTATTGGCTGTTAAATTTGGTTTGGGTCCCAAGATTTTGAAGGATCCTTTCTCAGTTTATACTCCCGTAGGTGAATCTGTTATTGCACATAGAGTCTATCATGGTTGTCTAGTTTTTGTGTTGCACAAAGTTTCCCGCGTGACCTTGTGTGACTTGAGATGTTCGATTTTGACGTGATTCTTGGGATGGATTGGTTGCATGCATCATATTCCTCTACATATTGTAGAACCCGGAAGGTCAAGTTCCAACCTCCCAGTGATCCCATTCTTAAATAGAAGGGTAGTGACTCCTCTATTAAGGGCGGTTTATTTCCTACCTCAAAGCCTAGAAAATAATTTCCAAGGGGTGCATTTATCATATTTTAAAGGTCAAGGATATGGAGTCCGAAGCACTTACTCTTGAGGCGGTTCCTGTGGTGAATGAGTTTTCGAACGTGTTCCCTAAAGACTTGCTCGGTGTCCCTCCTGAAAAGGAGGTAGACTTCGGCATAGATCTTCTTCCGGATACTCAGCCTATCACTATTCCTCCTTATTATATGGCGCCGGTAGAGTTGAAAGATTTAAAAGAGGAATTGAAGGATTTGTTAGAGAAAGGCTTTGTTAGGCCTAGCATGTCATCATGGGGTGCTCTAGTGTTGTTTGTAAGGAAGAAAGATGGATCTCTTCAAATATGTATTGATTATAGGCAGCTGAATAAGGTGACTATTAAGAATAAGTACCCGTTGCCCAGGATTGATGACTTGTTCGATCAGCTTCAAGGGGCTACTCATTTCTAAAAGATTGATCTTCGTTCTGGGTATCATCAATTGAAGGTTAGGGAGTGTGACATTCCTAAGACAACCTTTCGGATAAGGTATGGGCACTTTGAGCTTGTGGTGATGTCGTTCAGCTTAACCAATGCTCTGGCCATGTTCATGGATCTGATGAGTCGGGTGTTTAAGCCATTCCTCGACAGTTTTGTTGCGGTCTTCATTGATGACATTCTCATTTACACCCGAAGTGAGCAAGAGCACGAGGATAATTTGAGAATGGTCCTATAAACCTTGAGAGAGAAGAAGTTGTATGCCAAGTTTAGCAAGTGTGAATTTTGGTTGGGTGGAGTGACTTTCCTTGGTCATGTGATGTACAGTGATGGTATCAAGGTGGATCCAAAGAAGACCGAGGCTGTGAAGAATTGGCCCAGACCGTTGACTCCTTCGAATATTCGAAGCTTTTTGGGATTGGCCGGATATTATAGAAGGTTCGTTGAAGGGTTCTCATCTATTGCATCTCCGTTGACTAAATTGACCCAAAAGAAGGCGAAGTTTGTGTGGTCAGATGAATGTGAACAGAGTTTCCAAACCTTGAAGGATTGGCTTACGTCGGCTCCTGTCTTGACTTTACCAAACGACTTGGAGGTATTCGTGGTGTATTGTGATGCCTCGTGGATTGGGTAGGGTTGTGTGCTCATGCAACATGGTAAGGTAATAATGTATGCATCAAGGCAGTTGAAGGTACACAAACGTAATTACCCAACACATGATCTTGAGTTGGAACTAGTGGTCTTTGCCTTAGAGATTTGGAGACATTATTTGTATGGGGTTCATGTCAATGTGTTCACCGATCACAAGAGTTTGCAATATGGATTCACTCAAAGGGATCTCAACTTGAGGCAAAGGGGATGGTTAGAACTTCTAAAGGATTACAACATGAGTGTTCAATATCATCCCGGCAAGGTCAATTTTGTGGCTGATGCTCTCAGTAGGCTATCTATGGGAAGTGTGGCGCATGTTGAAGAGGAAAGGAAGGAGTTAACAAGGGATGTTCACTGGTTGGCTAGGTTGGGTGTCAGGTTAGCCGACTCGAACGATAGTGGTATCCATGTTCAAAGCGTGGCAGAATCTTCCGTAGTGATTGATGTAAAGCTAAGCAAGTTTTAGACCCATCGTTGCTTGAATTGAAGAAGTTTATTGCCGAAAAGAAGATCGAGGTGTTCTCACAAGGGGGAAATGGCTTGCTCCGGTACAAAGACTGGCTTTGTGTTCCGGATGTGGATGATCTTAGAAGGGTAATCATGAATGAGGCTCACAAATCTCATTATTCTATTCCCCCATGGTCTACTAAAATGTACCAGGATTTGAAGGAAGTGTATTGGTGGCATGGTATGAAGAAGGACATAGCTAAGTTCGTATCTGAATGTCCAAGTTGTCAACAAGTGAAGGTAGAGCACCAAAGGCCCGGTGGCTTTCCCACATAGAAGCGGGAATATGTGAACATGGACTTTGTGGTTGGTTTGCCTCAAACCCGAAGGCAATACGACTCTATTTGGGTCATCGTTGACTAGATGACCAAGTCGGCTCACTTCCTACTGGTCGAGACTACTTATAGCGCCGAGGAGTATGCAAGGTTGTACATCTAAGAATTGATGAGACTGTAAGGTGTGCCTAGATCTATCATATCAGATCATGGCACCCAATTCACTTCCCACTTTTGGAGGTAATTTCAGAAGGGACTTGCAACTAAGATTAAGTTGGGCACCGCTTTTCATCCTCAAACCAATAGGCAAGCTGAGAGGACTATTCAAAACCTTGGAGGATATGTTGAGGACTTGTGTGTTGGAGTTTAAGGGTAACTGGGAAGATCACCTTTCCCTCATTGAGTTTGCCTATAATAATAGCTTTCATGCTAGCAGGTATGGCACCATTTGAGGCCTTGTATGAGAGGAGGTGTAGGTCACCAGTGGGGTAGTTTGAGTTAGGAGAGATGGCATTGATTGGCCGAGATTTAGTGTTGGAGGCTATGGAAAACGTGAAGGTAATTAGAGAAAGGTTGAAGACGGCACAAAGTCGCCAAAAGTCCTATTCGGATGATAGGAAGATGGATCTTGAGTTTCATGTTGTTATGGGTATATGTGAAGGTTTCGCCTATGAAGGGTGTGATGCGCTTTGGTAAGAAGGGCAAGCTAAGCCCCCGGTATGTTGGCCCTTATGAGATCATTGAGCAGATCGGGAGTGTGGCTTATAAGCTAGAGTTGCCTCCGAAATCGAGTTCCATTCACCCAGTCTTCCATGTGTCCATGTTGAGGAAGTTAGTTGGATATGCTATCACCATTGTGCCTTTTGAAGGAATCGAGGTTGAGGAGAACCTATCTTATGAGAAAGTCCTAATTAAGATTTCGGATAAGCAAGTGAAATGGCTTCGTAACAAGGATGTGGCTTCAGTGAAGGTGCTTTGGAGAAATCATCACGTGGAGAGTGCTACATGGGAGGCGAAATTGGACATGATGAAGCAATATCCCCATCTTTTTCAATCTACTCAAGCCTAAGGTACTAGGTTGACCCTCTTCTAAATAGTTCTAATTCTTCCATTCTTGAGTCTCATGACATGACATGCCTACATGTGCATGAAAATGATTTTTATGATGTTTGAATACATTTGGATATGGGTTTTAAAGACTTAATGATTTTCAAGCGATGAACTATGCATTACACATTGTGCCCAAATGTTTCATGTCTTAAGTCAAACTCTCACGCCCAATTTGAAGCCACACGGACCGTGTGGCCTTCAGTTAAGAGATACTTGGCCATAATATCGATTAAGGGAATTCAACAGAGAGTTTTGGACTAAGTGAGGGCACACGGTCACCCATATGGTCCGTGTGGCCCACCGTATAACTCGCAACATGAAATTTTTCTAAGTTTGAAATTACCGTCTTGTAACCTTTTCATGCAAGATTTTTCTAAGTGTCGTCACACGGCTCTTGACACGACCTGTGTAGAGTCACACAGGCCGTGTAGCCATTCGTATGGCACCCCTTTTCTTCGAAAAAATTCTAAGTGTTGAGCATCAAAAAATTTGTTTAAATATCACCTTACGAGCACAGTTCACAGGCTGTGAAGTGACTCACGGACCGTGTAGGTGCTAGTGAAGCCCTGATGATCTGTTTTCATCCGTTTTATTAATGGCTTTTGCGTAATTACGACTCATTTTAATTATGTTTTATGACCTTATTGCCTAACCTAAACCCTTAAATTAGCTGATACCTTTCTATTCTAATTCAATTCTCATTGGAAAACACTCTCACACTAAAATCAACTCCCAAAATACTCTCTAAGTCCTTCTCTCAAGACTCAAGCTAGGGTTCAATTGGGGGATTCAACTTCAAGCTAAATTCTTCTCAATTTCATCTTCCTAATCAAGGTTTGTGGGATTGATTCTTGGTCCCTTTCAACCAAGAAGACCCAAACTCCTTTCAATTGATTTTCATGAAATTAAGCTTACCTTAAATGTGGGTTTTCATTATTTGATTTTATTAAATTCCATTGATGTATGGATTGTACTTTATTTATGATTTTAAGTTATTTTAAGCCCTACTATAATGATTTACATTGAGATTATGAAGTTATGAAGATGCATGTACCCTTTAAAGCTTGATTTATGCATGGGTGATTTATATGATGATTTGAATGTGGATTTATAGATTTACTTTAATTTCGTATTATATTGTTGATTTTAGCTTGAATCTATATTACCCATGCTATTCTCACATCATGCATTGCATATGCATTCATGAACATTGGTCTTTATGGAAATTATGAAGCGGGTTAAGCCCAACTGTGTTTTATGAAATGATTTTGATAAGATTATGGTTATGACAAGAATGTGATCACATATATGCCAAGGATTATGGTTTACCTATGAACACTTTGGGTGCTTGCACCATTCCGTATTTGTAATCGAGCTAGTCATATGCATGAATATTATAACTATAAGCTATGATTCGGCATTTGAGCCTAAATGTGCATTAATCGGATTTGAAATGACTATTGCCTTTTTGAAAGTATGTATATATATATTATATGTATTCTCGTGGGATGTTGACTTAGTACCGATGGATTGGGGGGCATCAGGGCTATCCCCAAGGGTCCTCTCCCTTTTCTCGAACTATGTGCCTAGCATATGTTATGAGAATCCTATCCGAATGGAATATGTTCCCGTAAGGAAGGTTTCTTCATACGAAATGGGATATGTTCCCGTAAGCTGAAGTATTATGATATGATATGAAAAATCCTTTTCGAAATGGAATATGTTCCCGTAAGGGGGTTGCTATATATAAACTGGGATATTTCCCGTAAGGTGAAGTATTAAACACCTTTGGCAAGTAGACCACCTCTCTACCGGTGAGGGGATTTCATTGGGATTCCAAGTACTAGCTCACTTGGTCTTACTCTTGTCGGTTGAGGTCACATCCCCGCTAAATATGAACATCATTGCATTCATGCATCACAAATTTCATGGATTATCGTATACTTTTTCCTTGGATATATAACTCTTTCTATATTATGTTCCCTTGTCATCTAACATTAAAGTACAGTTTTGATATCATATGCATTGTATGCCCATATAGTTAGTACATTCAAACGTACTAACGCATACTCTATGCCTACATGATTTTACCATGTAGGGGCGGAGCGCTACGACTATCCACCATGTAACGAGTAGCTCAAATCCCGAAGGTTGAACTTATGGTGAGTCCGATCTTTCAAGGACAAGCCACCTTCCTCTATCTATGGTATCCTATGTCTATTTTCTTATTTGAGGGTGAGCTCGAGACATCTCTTGCCCTTGTTCCATCTTATGACTAGAGGCATTGTTGGACATCTTGTAGATTCCTGTAGATTTTTATATATATGCTATGTGATGTATTCGGAGCTTATGTTGTTGGTTACCTTTGGAAATGATATTATGGATCGATTATGGATATATGATATGTTTGCACGTTTGGGGTGGAAATATGGATGGTCCCAAGTCCCGTTCGCCGTATAATGTGAGTCCTACCTACCCATCCCTTAGAATTATGTGTTATTATTTGATTGTGCTTCTGAGCCGATGATGTGGATTTGGATACTTCGAGGCTTTTTTGGGGACTCTCGGGTTCCCATTTTCCGTGTCACACCTAGACCCTAGTCTCGAGTCGTGACAGTTAGTGTTCAGAGAACTCAATATTCTTAGAGAGAAAATTGCGAGAGAGTCTTTGATAACACTTGTGGTATAATTTGATCTTCAAGCTGTTAATTTTCATTGACATTGGATTTGCTTGTTCTTCATTCAATTGTGTAAATGTTTAATTATGTCTTCTAAATTCATAATCTCTTCATCTACACAAAGAATAAGTCGCTAAATCCACAACTAGGGTTGTGGGAACCATGAAAAACTAACAAAGTAAAATCGGATGATTCACGATTCTTGGAAGGTGTATGTGTATGTATTAATTAACTCTCTTTGTTTTGCATGTTTTCTAGTGGTGGCCAACATTAAAACTCGCCTAGTTTTATTGACTGAACCAAGGTAGTAATGAATAGGAAAAGAGATTAATTAACAGGATTCGATTAATGTGTTCTCATCTAATAAACCAAACTACGCCAAGGGGAGGTTGTATTGGGACTTATAGGTAATGGTTAGTAATGCACACAATGGAGATGGGCCAAGTCGCATAGTGAAATTTGCCTCTCACCTTTGACCAAAGGGCTTGGTGAACTTAAGTTACCGTCCTGCATGTTATACACTAGACAATAATTAGGTTATCCGATGATACTGAGTTAGTTAATCATGGGGAACGCAATACCTAGTTGCTCTCCTTTATTGACTTTTCTCTCATGATAGTTAGTTTATTTTCTCACTGATTATTCCAAACCCCCCTTTGGGGAACTGAGTCGGTTAACTATTCAGATTGCATATTGGTGAATTTTTCTTGATTCTATGTATTCCTTGTGGGTTCGACTCTAATCTTGGTTAGGTTCTATTTCTTGAAAACGACTGCTTTATCCTCTAAAAAGGATGTATAACTTGGGTGACATCAAGACCCCACTTGTGGGATTCCACTAGGTATGTTGTTGTTGTTATTTTAAGTATCCATTGCCCATCTTTCCCATCTCCCCCATTTTTTCCAGCCAACCCTAAATCTCCTAGCTCTACCATCACAAAACCACCATAATACCGCTACTAGGCCTCTTTATCGCTTTCTCCCTCATTAGGTCCTCGCCGGATCAGCCAAGAAAGCCATCCAAATGACCCAATTTCTGACCACTCGCTTACCCGAATCTACCAACCAAAGAACCTCCTTACATATGCATTCTCAGCCCTGAAATAGGTCCAAAACCAGTGAACCACCTAGCAAACCAGCATCTTTGGGGAATCTCCAAAAAAACACTGTAAAACTCACTGTCGCACTTTCCCCTAGCCCTGTTTCCCCATTTTGCCGCCGACTAGAAAACGACTACTAGATCTAGTGTGCTCAAGCTCTAAAACTGTGTCTTCGATGAAACTCGGGTCAAATCATGCCACTTATGGGTATTCTCTGTTTTAATTTCACAATTATATTCTCTCTTGCTCTATTTGGTTACTATTTTTTCTATGTTCTAATTGACTTCATGGTTACTTTATTTTTTCAATTTTTTTTATTGATTGTGTTTGTAAGTCTACATTTGATAGTATGGCAGCAATCAGAGACCATTCTAAAGGGAAAATCTCTAATAGAGTGAGTTGGAGCGCGCACGATCGACCTACAGGTAGGCTACGACTTTTCTTTCTTTAAATTGAGCTAGTCAATGTGAAATCATGTTAAATTGGTTAATTTTCGGGTGGGGTAGCTAGTTTACTTTTCTTAGGTGTCATAAATCATGAATTGGGCCTTATCAATATTTTCAAATAGTCATGAGCATGTATATAATATTGTTAGCTTCTACTATTGTAGTAGTATTGTTCCATGTAATTTTGGTAGTCCAAAAGCATGTTAGAACTATTGAAATAGTTGTGGTTTGGTAGATTATTAATGAGCCTCACGATCAGAATTGTGTTTTAGTTTCATTCGAGCATTTTTGGTATTAGCAAGCATGTGATCCGTGTTGTTATTTGGTGGAATTATCAGTATTAGTTTCCTATTTTTGGTATTGTAAAGCTTGTTGGCCTTAGTATAGGATACCAAAACTTGCTTTAGATGCCCCGATGTTATTTTAGCCAACCTAGACCCTTGTATATTGTTGTAATAGACTAGGGCCTGGTAGCTGGGGCTTAGCTAGGCAGTCACTTGTCCGGATAAACAACTCATCATCCATAATTCTCCAAGATTGGCATTTAGATTCCATATTCGAGTTTGATTTTGATTTTAGTTTTGACTCGACGATTATATGTTGGCCTCATTCATTTGGAAAGGCAGTATGACTTGATGATTATGTTGACTCCATTCCTTGGATAAGGCAGTGTGACTCGATGGTTATGTTTGCTCCGTTCATAGGGTGAGGCAGTATGGCCTGATCGTTATGTTGAATTTGTTCATCGAGGAAGGAAATCCTTAGTAGTTATTGACATATGATTGAAGGAAGGAAGGAAAGTTCGGTAGTTCCAGCTAGTTCCAGGTGACACCTTGGCCTCCCATATAAATTAGGCGAGCATCCGCTAGCAGTAGTCCCAGCCTCGGCCTCCCTCATTATTGGGCGAACATCCAGGTAGTAGTAGTCCCGGGCTTGGCCTCCCATGTAAATTAGGCAAGCATTTGTGTAGTAGTAGTCCTAGCCTCGACCTTTGATCTAAATTAATGAGTACTTGAGTAGCAATAGTTTCAGCCTCAGCCTCCTTCATTATTATGTGAGCATCCAAGTAGCATAGTCCTGACCTCAGCCTGTCATGTAAATTAGGGGAGCATCTGAGTAGTAGTAGTTCGGGCCTCGGCCTCCCATATTAGCGAGCGAGCATCCGAGTAGTAGTAGTCTCGGCCTCGGCATGTTGTTCACTCAGGATCTCTATCCCTCATATATTCATGGTTTAGGGTTAGGTCTGATTTCTAGGTTCGGTGTGGCAGGTCCTCTATTCCCTCAGGGTTGATTTTTGTTCCTTGGATTATAGCATGGTAGATTCTTACTTCCTTAGTTTCGTGGTTATAACTGTTTTATGTCCTGATTGGCCTCATATAGGCCCAGTTAGGTTAGTTAGCATAGTCCTTCACTTAGCCTTCTCTTGGTTATATGGTAGTTAGTTCTCTTTAACTTTGATTGTTCATTTGACTCTGATTTAGGTTTGTTCCTATTTCTATATTGCTTTTACTTTTCGTGTTCAGTCGGCCTATGATGCCTACTTTATACTTGTTGTCCTAGTACTTATACTACACTCTGCATCTATTTTCGTAATATAGGTCCGAGAACCAGTTAACAACGTTGATCGATCGAGCGTGTGATAGTTTATGCTAGAGACTAGGGTGAGCACTTGATGTTTTGGGATCATTTTTGTCTCCTACAACTTGGTGGCCTGTTTTTTTGTATATTTCGAGACTAGCCAGATCTTGTAGATATTTAAGGTCCATTTTTGGGACTTGTACTCTTTATTTTGTTGTAGTGTGACAACTCAAAACCATATCGCAACTAAAGGAAAGAAGACTAAGATATCACAACACTTATATTAAAATCCTAATATCTGGAGTTATGAGTGCAAACACTTCTAAATAGTGCGAAAGAGTAAATATCAAGTTGTTGGATAAATGCAATACAAATTCTAATATAAAGTATATCTAGAAAAGTCAACATTACAATGGCAACAGGATATCTAAGCCTCACCATTGTGATATGTGGAAAGATAGGAGAATCCCGTTAGAGTGAAATCAACTACCACGAGGGAGTCCCTGTGCTCGGTCTGTAGGGAGGAACCATTATAGGGGTGACTACATCAAAGTGTACCCAGTAGGTTCAATCTACTAGGCAAGAGAAATCGGATAAACATATAATAACTAAGAACTCTTCCACCTACAACGAAGGGGTTAGTACAAAATATATACATATATAAGAACTAAAAAATGAAATAGCAAGTTTAAATAATGATGCAATGCAAATTAAATAAATGCAATGCATGGGGCGGAATCACGAATGTCGCGCAACCGATCATACACATCTACCGAGCTAAGCTTACCAGGTAGAACCTAAGGGGGCTCGTAAGACCATATATAGAAATCTCAACCTTGCCACCTGTCCGTAGTTAAGGGGTGTCACAATATCTCAACATTGTCACCTGCCTGTGGTCAAGGGGTTTTAAAAAGTGGTACAATCTCATACTTTCCTCCTACCCGTGGTCAAGGGGTTTTAAAAGTTATGACATATCTCAACCTTGCCATCTGCCCATGGTCAAGGGGTGCTACCAATACAACATGGAAATTAATGCATGCCAATGCCACAAATCAATATATATGACTGCTGTTATATCAAAAAATGACTTCGGGTTTCAAAAATTCAATTTAAGACTTAATTAGTTTAAGTAAAACCGAATCTTCAAAGATTTAGAATCGCCACTTAATTTTTAGGAAAAATCAAGAAAACCAATTAAATTATTTTAAAAGACTCAAACAGAAAAAATCTTTTAAAATCCAAAGAAAAAGGGTTCGGGTTCACATTTTCATTTCGAGAAGGTTTTACGCACTCGAAATGGCCGCTAACACGCGGTTATCCGACGATTAAATAATTTTGACCAACTTTAAAAATTGAAATTAGTTTAGATTAATAACTAGGAATTACTAAGTGAAATATCAAAAGATTAGAAAAAATAAAACATTTAAAATCTGAATCACGTTTTAATTAATTAATATTAACTACGTGAAGCTACCCTAAAAGCATAATCAAGAAAAATAACATTAAAATCTATCTAAATTTACCTAGTTAAAAGAGTCAATGGATTAGGCTTAATGATTATAATTTTAAAGATCCCTTAAAATATCTAAGTATTAAAAAGAAAAATATTCATAAATTATTTTAAAGAAAATTTATAGAGTTAGATTTCTTAAAAGGTGGTTTTGTCATTAAAACTATTCAAATACATTAAAATAACATAAATGGTCAACTCTTTGGGGAATTTTAATTAGATTAAAACACACAAAACAACATAAATTAAAATTAGTGCTAAAGATAATCAAATAATATTCACAAACAAATAATATAGACAAAGAGTAAATAAATAAATTGAAATAGAATTGGGCTTTGGCAGGCCCAATTCTCAAAGCCTGCACTAATTTTAAATGTTGGGCCTGCCAAGGCCTTTAAATTTGCTGCTGCCGATTGGGCCCAAGCCCAATATTATTCTGCTGCAAAACATTAGGGCCTTAGGCCTTTTCCTCCTAGGTTTAATCTGTGATATACACTGGTTGTATACCAGTGTATATAACATGCGTATTGGTGTATATACACCAGCTTTCGGCCTCTGGAACCTGTATAATCAGCATACTCTCGAACGCGTACACTGTCCTGACGAAGAACGACTCAAAATACGCAGGGGGTCCAAAACGGACTCCAACAATCATCACATGCAACAAAATGGTAAATTATGTAAATAACAATTCCAAACACTTAATAAGAAAGTATATCAATACAATCGTATGCGGGTTACTGCGTTAATCCTCTTTTCATAAAAATCATATCTGATTATAAACTAGACGTGGCATATTATCATTTTATCTACGAAGTAGCAAACATGAAATGAACAAGCAAGTAAAACAACATATGACCATTTTATTAAACTAAGAAGACACACTAGATGTTTGGTTCAAAGAGGAGATGAGCCATTATCACAATCAGTTAATCAACTTCCTTTTTAGTCACAGTTTTCTTCAAAAGTAGTGGCTACATAAATTATGAGGGTTTCCAACTTCTGCTAATTCAAAAACAAACTCCATGTAAGCTGGACATTATATCTCTATTCCAACTTTTACTCGCAATTACTGCACCACTATCTCTTAATAACTAGAAATACGAAAAGAAAAAAAAATCTAGAACAAGCTGGTAATGGAGAATAATGCACCCACTCAAGTTATCAATCCTAGTTACTCCAGAGAAATGAGAAAAGCAAGGGTGATTTACTATCATATCCCCACAAAATAATTTTGCAAAGTCAGACAGAAAACAAAAAAAACTCTTTATTCAAGATCAGATAAAAGAGCTTATCACATGGGATTACCGAACTGATATATAAAACCACGGACGCTCAACAAAGATATTTAAACCATACTAATACTCAAATACGAACCAACAACACGAATTAGATTAGAATATTCAAAGACGACGCAACCGGCATACCATAATCAAACACGAAGAATATGGGAAGGTAAGAGTATTACCTGTTAAGGAGCAGCGACCTAGGACGTCAACGAGCTGAAAGCAAATTACTATCGAGCTTCGCTATCCCGAAAGTTCCGACAAGACAAGAACAAGCCTAAAATTAGTGAGCTTTTCTGGAAATTGTTTTCTATATCAAGAAGCTTTGGACTGTTTTTCTCCTCTCAAGAATGTATCTCTTTTTTTTCAAAATCTCAAAAAATCTGAAAGGAAAAAATCCCCCCAAAAAAGGTGAACAATTCGGGTATAAATACCCAAAATTAGGGCAACAAAACGGGTAGAAATTCAGGGCAAATTCGACATTTTGCCCCGAATTTGAATTTCAAGTGGAATTCTTTTACAAGTCTCACATCTCAACCGTCGATTTGAATCGACGGATTAGATGTGAGACACGTCGAAGGTTCCTGACACGCAAGGACAGGGAAAAGGGGGAAGGGAGTACGTGGTACGAGTTTTGACTCGTTTTTTAGCCGAAAATAGCCACTGTTGGCCGGTTGCTTTCTCTGGTTTTGGGCTGCTAATTTGGTGTTTTTCGCTTCTGTGAGAGAGAGACGGGTTTGGGGAGGGACGTGGGTACAAGTTTGACCCTTTTTTGCTCAAAAATGGCTCCTGCGGCCTGGCCTTTTTCTGCTTTGGGCACTGGTTTTTTGGGTTTTTAGCAGAAGAAGGAAGAAGAGGAAGAGAGAAGCGGGGAGAGAGAAAGGGCAGGGGAGGAGCGCGTGGGGAGGTTTAAGGAGGGTAGTGGGCCGGGTCGAGTCGATGGGTAGTGGGTTGGGTAGGTTTTCAGGATTAAATAAATTGGGTTAAGGTGTTTGGGTTGGGTCGGCAGGGATAAAAGAAAGAGGGATTGGGCTTGGGGATTTGAGAATTGGTCCTGGGGGAGTTGGGCTTCAGGAATAGAATTAGGAATTGGGTTTTGGGTATTAGGAGAATCAAAGAATTAAGGAAAAGATTTAAGAATTAGCCATTAAATTACAAACATGACCAATTTAAAATTAATTGATTAATTTGATCACGAGATGAATTAATATAAATTAATTAAGAGCTTTTAATATTAATAACTTAAATTAATTAAACTTACGATGGGGTAATTGATCCTAAAACTAATTAAAGTAGAGTATTTAAAGATAAAAACCTATTCGAGAAAACTATTTTAAACATAATTAGAATTAAAAGATTTATAATCCGCAACAAACGTAAAAATGTATCTAATACGAAAAACTAAAGTAGAGTAATGCGCAATATTAAAAATATATAAAACGAAAAAGTAAAGTAAAGTATTTAAAGATAAATATACATAGTGGGCAACATATAAACATAATTAAAATCAAAAGATTTTAAACCTAAAAATCACTTGAAAAAATATGTTTTGCATTTTGAAAGCTAATTATTTCAAATTGTTAAAATTAAAAGCTCGATGATTAATTTGTACTGTGGAGGGTAAAAATTGGATGTCAACAACTGTCCCTTTCTTTGGGTACGATCGATGAAAGCGATCGTGAACAAAGAAACTTGACTAATCCAATTTTAAGCCGATGACATCCTCATCTTTTGAAAGGCTCTTGGTACGGACTTCAGGAAATTGCGGCCGGACCCTGGTCTCGGGTTTCCTACATATCTCAGGTTACATGAGAATTCAGGCCACTTGTAGTTTCAAAATGCTTGATTTTATGCACGATTTTTGAAAAAATACAAAAGCTATCCAACATCGAATTATGGAGAAACTGGAATGCTTGGCAATGAGATTTTACGAATAAATGTTAGAATACAGCCGAGTTTTCAAATTTGAGCCCGCCTACATATCCTTGGACTTAGGAATCAGGCTGCTTGTAGTTCGACTCTATCGGTTGAAAAGGAGATCTCTTATTTTGAGACAACCTTTGATTCAGGAGGAGCGACAAACAAAACGAATTATGAAAAAGAGGCTTGGAACCTCTTAACCATAAATGTGGCGCGCTTCACACCCATAATTAAGAACTTACACGGACATAATTTTCAAAATTCTTGGTATATTGTCACTCAGATTGGAAACGTTGCGTCCGGTGAGAGTTGAGATCACCTGGATGCGAAACTGAAGACTACGGACTCAAAGAAAATACCTACATGCCTTCTGATAGGGGTGTGATTAGATTGTGGTGGTTGTCGTTTTTCAGCTCGCGTCCGAAGAGTTTGACGCCCCTCTTCAGACTATGTCCTAGTTCACTGCTAACACAAAGTTTCACGTTGTGCCACGTCCTATTTGATGACATCCACACCTGTGATTTATTTTGAGAATTCATCCTTTCGGATGCTCTCGATACAACTTACATACTGTTAGTAAATAATCGTAATTACAGGGATGGTGTCTTTTACCATGTTCGGCATATTCTTTCTTTCAACATAATAGATAATGAGTTGATGCGGCGTGGTATGATGATGACCCTTTGGCGATAAATGATGCAATGGCCCTCTCGGCAACTTGAAAAATAAATGGCCTTCTTGTCGATGACTATAGCAAAGACGATGAGTATGCAATGGCCCTCTCCGCGATTAATATATGCGATGGCCCTCTCGACGATAAATATGCGATGGCCCTCTCGGCGATGAATATGCTATGGCCCTCTTTGCGATGAATATGCGATGGCCCTCTCGGTGATGATTATGCTATGGCCCTCTCGGCGATGAATATGCGATGGCCTTCTCGGCGATGAATATGCTATGGCCCTCTCGGCGATGAATATGCGATGGCCCTCTCGGCGATGAATATGCTATGGCCCTCTCGGCGATGAATATCCTATGGCTCTCTCGGCGATGAATATGCGATGGCCCTCTCGGCGATGAATATGCGATGGCCCTCTCGGCGATGAATGTGCTATGGCCCTCTCGGCGACTTGAAAATAAAATAAACTCCTTGGCAACTTGAAAAAGATAATGTGTGATGAATCGTTGGGAATTTGAGCGAGACAGAGTTTTTGATGTCCTGATAGTTCTTCTGTAAATACGACCTGCAAATATTTCCCTGCATCCACAGAAAATTCCTTAGTTTTAAAACAGATTGATTTGTGTTGATTCTTCGGTTGTTTGCTCCTCGTCTCATCTTTAAGCGGACCGCTCCGATCTCCCAACTCTTGGTAGACAGAATATAAAGTTTACATTTGACAAGATATTTGAATACGTAAAAATTCAGAAAACGGTGATTTTTAGAAAAGAGATTTTGAAGAAAAGGTCACTGCCAACCGTCATGTCGTAAAAACTTAGATGAACATATTCGGTTTCTGACGTGGTTCCTTGGGTGCATCACAATCGTCCTTGAATTTCTGATCGAGCTGAGATATTCAAGGTTGCTTTCAACTTCTAACGACACTTGATGAAATTTTTAGACGATCCCAAAAATTTCTGTCCCAGTTAAATGTCGTGCCGAATCAATGGCTTATTAGAAAAACCATGAGAATTTTGAGATCTTCTCAAAAATTTTGTCCCAGTTGAAAATTCATGATGCCCCAAACTATGCCTTGTTGGAGGTGGGTCTTCTTGTTCAGAATTTTTGAGTTCCTCTCAAAAATTCTGTCCCAGTTTCCTTTATGGGAATATGATCGAGCCATTGTGGCGCCTACGTATCCCATTGAGGCAGGAATCAGTTCAAACGTAGTTCCCCTCTCGGGAGATGAAGAACAATATAAATTTTAATAAGGAAATGACCGAGGCCGACATAGGCCGCCTACGTAGCTCATTCTTGAGAATTCAGGTCAAACGTAGTTCAAAACAAAAAGGGGATAATAAAAAGGGATAAGGGGATGACCGAGGCCCACATAGGCCGCCTACGTATCTCATTCTTGAGAATTCAGGTCAAACGTAGTTCATTACAAATGGATAAATAACTCTAAATTAAACATGGAAACGAATACAAGTAACATAGTACGGTTACAGGGAAAGAAACAGAAAAATTCTACATCTTCAAACGTAGTATCTTTTAACAGCATCTGAATTGATTGGTTTTGGCCACTCTTGACCATCCATCTCTGACAAAATTAACGCTCATCCTGACAGAACTTTACGAACCATGTACTGCCCTTGCCAATTAGGCGCGAACTTTCCTTTGTAGTCGTCTTGGTTAGGAAAGATACGTTTGAGAACCAGTTGCCCAACCTTGAACATTCGTGGTCTTACTCTTTTGTTGAAAGCACGAAGCATTCTCTGTTGATATAATTGACCGTGGCAAACGGCTGTCACCCTCTTCTCGTCGATCAAGGCCAAATGTTCAATCCTATTACGAACCCAGTCGGCATCACTAAACTCAGCTTCCTGAATAACTCTCAATGATGGTATTTCAACTTCAGCAGGTATTACTGCTTCTGTTCCGTATACTAACAAATACGGATGTGACGCCCGGTAAAATTACCAAAATACCCCTGGAGTGAGGGTATGCGCGTAACGCATCTTCCAATGCTCGTATGGCGAATCCGAGACCGGATTCGTGATCAGCATGGAAAATGGAGTGAGAAAAGGGTCTCGGTCGAATTTTAGAGCGACCCGATCGAAAGATAAATTTTCGGATCAAGTCACAAAACAGTGACTGTTCGCGACGGAGGCGCGTCGCGGACCTGACGCGGAGTGACACTTGGATGTTTTCCAAAATTTTTGACGGGATGGAGAGAACTCGTACAAAAGCACTTTTTCCAAAATTACACAGTACGCGATAGGTCCGCGTCGCGGACCGTGTGTTTTCCGAACTGGAAATTTCTAATTTATTTCGAGGGGCATTCCGGTCAATCCCTAACCCCTCCTAAACACTAATACACGGCTAGTGAGGTCGTTCCTATACGAAAAGAGCCTAACAAAACCTATTCTAAGTCCTATTCTAAATTCTAACAAGGCTAGGGCTTGAGGAGAGGAGAGAAAGGCTTGGGTGAGGAATACGAGAAGAGAATCCTCGACATCACCCGGTTGAACAGTGCATCACAGGTATGTAAGGCTAAACTAAAACATGGGATTGTTCTCTCATGTGCCCCATAGAGGTCATAGTTGAATTGATGATTGAAGAGTCTACATGCATGATTTCTTTGATGGATTTTCTTAAAAATTATATTTGAAACTACATGTTCTCTATGTTGATGATCATCATACTATTTGTTTTCTTAAATTGAATACTTTCATGGAATTTGCATAACCCTTCGTGACTAATTTCCAAAGCATGTACATTGCACTTGAGACTTGAGTCTAGAGCCTTGAATTGAGATTGTTGGTTGTAATGATGAGTTGATGGAATCTTGATTGTTGTATGAGTCTCTATAAATGAACTCTACCGGTGTGTTTATTCACTTGCTTCCTAATGACTGTTATATAATTTTGGGTCATTGAGAAGGTGTTAATGATAGGGTTAAGGTCCCTATGAGATGTTGATGATAGGGTGAAAGTCCCTATGAGATAATTGATGAAAAGGGGCCAGGGTCCCGGTGAATTATCAGTCGTGGACGGGGAGTGGGTCCCTATGAGACTGGCAGTCGTGGACGGGGAGAGAATCCCTATGAGACTGGTTGAGGTTGATTTTATGAGCACTGAGTCGGGAGGAGTATCGAGCACCGAAATGAGCAGGAGTGAGTCCCACTCGAACTCATTAACTACGTCGCCAAACGTAGGAGAGGCTTAAACCATCACATACATACATATGGTTTCCCTCGAGGTTTAACAGTCCCTGAAAGCAATAGAGGATCTGTTCAGTTTGATTCCATGTCGGGTATATTGATATGGGATCCAGTGTTCCTTACCTGGCAAGTTTGGGACCACTGTGGCAACATCAGGGTGATTGTTGTACATTCACTGGCTCATAAGTGAGTGTTGTCGGTTAAGAGAAACTCCCGGGAAAATTCGTACTTTACTCTGAGTCTAGATGAGATGTGATGAGAGGGGGTGAACTCCTCTGAGATGATCCCTGAGATGAGCTGAGACTAATGATGAGTCTGAGATATTGATGTGTCACTTGTCTACGCTTTACTCTTTCATAGATAGACAAGCTGACGGTTTGATGTGATTATGATATTTATTTTGAGTTGATGTTTTTTTCCATATTATTCTACCGGTTTCTGTTTCATTCAGCTATTTTACATACCAGTACATTCCAAGTACTGACGTCCACTCTGGACTGCATCGTTTTATGATGTAGAGGCAGGTACTAGAGATCATCAACAGGCGCTCCGTTGAAGATCAGAGAATCCGAAGTTGATTTGGTGAGCCTCCCGTACTCCGGAGGGACCATTATATTATTTCATCATGCTTTAGAGTTAGGATTGGAATATTATCTTATTTTGTTTTTGGGTAGCCATGGGTCTGTCATTGGCACCACATGATTTAGTGATAGAGGCTTCATAGATTGGTGTCGAGCATTGATATTGAATTTGTGAGCTAGTTCTTTCTACTAGCCTTCGTTATTTTACTTTAGATGAACTGCGTCCACTGCTTGCATATACTTTCCGCTGATCCGTAGAGTTTATTTGATTGAATGATGTGATGAGGTTAAGTGGTTCGCTTGGGGACTAGCAATAGTCTCTGAGTGCCGGCCACGCCAAGGGTACCCTCCCGGGGCGTGACAAACTTGGTATCAGAGCACAGAGTTCAAGTGTCCTAGGGAGTCTATGAAGCCGTGTCTAGTAGAGTCTTGTTTATGGGTGTGTTGTCGACCACACTTCATAAACAGGAGGCTATGGGACATTAGGAATGGTTACACTTCTTTCTTACTCTAAATCGTGCGATGGAGTTGAACTCTATGAAAACTATCCTCTAACTCGTGCGTTACACGTGCAGAATCGATAACATGCCTCCCAGAAGAGCTGTCAGAGGAAGGGGACGTCCTGCCAGGCGAGCTGTTAACCCACCTGAGCCTCAAGTACCCGAGGGGCCCGTGGATCCAGCTGTCCCTGTTGGGCAACCTCCTCAAGCTGAGATCTCGAATGCTGAGCTACGCCAAGCTATTCAAACTTTGGCCCAGGCTGTTGCAGCACCTGCTGTGAGGCAAGGTGCGGGTGGGACAGACTCTCATGGCACCTCTAGAGTCCGAGAATTTCTGAGGATGAACCCGCCCGAGTTCACGGGGTCGACATCTACTGAAGACCCCGAGAACTATATAGAGGAACTTGGGAAGGTGTTCCAAGTGATGCACGTGGCTGATGTTGATAAAGTTGAGTTGGCTGCCTATCAACTCAAAGGGGTGGCCAGGCTGTGGTTCGACCAATGGAAGAGGGGCCGAGTGGGTGATGATTCATGTGTGACCTGGGCAGTGTTTGAGGATGCCTTCTTGGGACGCTTCTTCCCAAGGGAGAAAAGAGAGGCCAAGGTGAGGGAGTTTCTGAATCTAAAACAGGGCTCCATGACCGTGCAGGAGTATGGCCTGAAGTTCACACAGCTATCTCGCTATGCTCCAGATATGATTGCCGACATGAGGGGGAGAATGGGAATGTATGTCGATGGGTTGAATAGAGGGCCCAAAAGGGATGGCAGAGGGGCAATGCTGGTGAGTGATATGGACATTGGGCGATTGATGACATTTGTGCAGCAAGCTGACGAAGAAAGACAACAGGACAGGGAAGAGTTCAAGCGCAAGAGAGCTAAGACATCCAGCCACGAAGGTGGAAGGAGGGGTAATGGGAATCGATTTCCAGCACCCTCAGCTGCTAGCGCACCTGTGCCTAAAGGCACGTATGATCAGAGGTTCCGGAATACGGGGAACCATGGACCTCAGTCCCAAGCTAGTGTGGCTCAAGGTTCCCAGAGTAGACCACAGTGTGATAACTGTGGGAAGGCGCATTGGGGGAGATGTCGTGATAAGAATGACGCATGCTTCGGGTGTGGCCAAGTAGGCCACTACAAGAAGGATTGTCCAAAACGGGCTAGCCAGGCTCAGTCCGCGGCGTCGGCCCCACCGGTTAGAGGGAACCCAAGGGCCACTACGTCAGGTGCAGGCGGGGCCACAAACCGCTTGTATAATCTGGGGAGTCGCCAAGATCAGGAGAATTCTCCAGATGTCGTGACGGGTATGATCCGAGTCTTTACTCTTGATTGTTATGTTTTGATGGACCCTGGTGCCACACTGTCATTTGTAACTCCTTATGTGGCCAGTAAATTTGATAAAACCCCCGAGAGTCTTCTCGAACCCTTTGATGTTTCTACCCCAGTGGGTGAGTCGATTCGAGCTGAAAGAGTCTATAGAGCTTGTGTAGTGTCTATCCATCATAGGGACACCATTGTTGATTTGATCGAGTTAAAAATGGTTGACTTTGATTTGATCCTCGGCATGGATTGGCTTCACGCCTGTTATGCCTCTGTGGATTGTAGATCCCGAACGGTTCAGTTCCAATTTCCAAATGAACCAGTTCTAGAGTGGAAGGGTGACTCAGTGACACCTAGGGGGAGGTTTATCTCATATCTTAAAGCTCGGAAGTTAATTTCCAAAGGCTGTATCTATCACTTGGTGAGAGTGAAATCTGATGATGTTGAGTCCCCAACTCTTGAGTCAGTTCCGATTGTCAACGAGTTTCCAGAAGTCTTTCCTGATGATCTGCCCGGAGTCCCTCCTGATAGGGAGATTGACTTCGGGATTGACATTCTTCCTGATACCCACCCCATTTCGATTCCACCTTACAGGATGGCCCCCGCTGAGTTGAAAGAATTGAAAGAGCAACTAAAAGATTTGCTAGAGAAGGGCTTCATTAGGCCAAGTGTTTCACCATGGGGTGCTCCTGTCCTATTCGTGCGAAAGAAAGATGGGTCTCTCAGAATGTGTGTTGATTATAGGCAACTGAACAAGGTCACGGTGAAGAACAAATATCCTCTCCCAAGGATAGATGATTTGTTTGACCAACTTCAGGGCGCCTCTTGTTTCTCTAAGACAGACCTAAGATCTGGCTACCATCAGCTGAAGGTGAGAGAGTGCGACATTCCAAAGACAGCCTTTAGGACTAGATATGGCCATTTTGAATTCCTGGTCATGTCCTTTGGGTTGACGAATGCACCTGCCGCCTTTATGGACTTGATGAATAGGGTGTTCAAACCGTATCTTGACTTATTTGTGATTGTATTCATCGATGATATTCTGATATATTCAAGGAGTGAGGAGGAGCATGCCAATCACCTCAGAGTTGTCCTCCAAACTCTTAGGGACCATGAGTTGTATGCAAAATTTTCAAAGTGTGAGTTCTGGCTTAAGTCAGCAGCCTTTCTGGGCCATGTTGTTTCCGGTGATGGTATTCAGGTGGACACCCAGAAGATTGAAGCGGTTAAGAACTGGCCACGACCGACCACCCCGACCGATATTAGAAGTTTCTTGGGGTTGGCGGGCTACTACCGCAGGTTTGTAGAAGGATTTTCTTCCTTATCCGCACCATTGACCAAGTTGACCCAGAAAAAGGTCAAGTTTCAGTGGTCCGAGGAATGTGAGAAGAGTTTCCAGGAATTGAAAACGAGATTGACTACTGCACCAGTCTTAACTTTACCCGAGGGAAACGAGGACTTTGTGATTTATTGTGATGCCTCAAGGGTCGGACTGGGATGTGTACTAATGCAAAGGGGGAAGGTGATAGCCTATGCCTCCAGGCAACTCAAGGTCCATGAAAGGAATTACCCAACCCATGACCTCGAGTTGGCAGCGGTAGTGTTCGCACTTAAGATCTGGCGTCACTACTTGTATGGGGTGCACGTGGATGTATTCACAGACCACAAGAGCTTGCAGTATGTTTTCAGTCAGAAGGAGCTTAACTTGCGACAGAGGAGATGGTTGGAATTGCTTAAAGATTACGACATGAGCATTCACTATCATCCAGGTAAAGCTAACGTTGTTGCTGATGCTCTTAGCAGGTTATCAATGGGTAGCACAGCCCATGTGGAGGAAGGAAAGAGGGAATTAGCCAAGGACGTACACCGGTTGGCTCGATTAGGGGTTCGACTTGGGGAGAACAATGAAGGAGGAGTTAATGTGGAGAACGGGTCTGCTTCCTCGCTAGTGATAGAAGTGAAAGAAAAGCAAGACCAAGACCCAGTTATACTCCAACTGAAGGAGGATGTTCACAATCAGAAGGTGATGGTCTTCTCCAAAGGGGGAGATGGTGTACTGAGATATCAAAGTCGATTGTGTGTTCCAAATGTTGATGGCATACGGGACAGAATTATGGCAGAAGCTCATAACACTAAATATTCCATTCACCCTGGCTCCACCAAAATGTACCACGACTTAAGGTAAATCTATTGGTGGAATGGGATGAAGAGGGATGTTGCAGAGTTTGTCTCAAAATGCCCAAATTGCCAACAAGTGAAGGTTGAGCATCAAAGGCCATGTGGATTGGCTCAGAACTTTGAAATTCCGGAGTGGAAATGGGAGATGATCAACATGGACTTTATCACTGGCCTGCCGAAATCTCGAAAGCAACATGATTCGATATGGGTGATCGTGGATAGGATGACAAAGTCGGCTCACTTCTTGGCAGTAAAGACAACAAATACTGCGGAAGAGTATGCCAGATTGTACGTCCAGGAGATTGTGAGGTTGCATGGGGTTCCTTTGGCTATTATATCAGACAGAGGGGCTCAATTTACCTCCCAGTTCTGGAGATCGTTTCAGAAAGGTTTGGGTACTAAGGTGAATCTGAGTACAGCTTTTCACCCGCAGACGGATGGTCAGGCAGAGCGTACGATTCAAACACTCGAGGATATGTTGAGAGCTTGTGTACTTGACTTCAAAGGAAATTGGGATGATCATCTACCCTTGATCGAATTCGCATATAACAATAGTTATCATGCGAGCATTCAGATGGCTCCTTATGAGGCCCTGTACGGAAGAAGATGTAGATCGCCGATTGGGTGGTTTGAGGTTGGAGAAGCAGGGCTGATTGGACCTGACCTTGTTCACCAGTCGATGGAAAAAGTCAAGATCATTAGAGAGAGGCTAAAGACTGCCCAAAGTCGCCAAAAATCCTACACCGACGTAAGGAGAAGGGACTTAGAGTTTGAGATAGATGATTGGGTGTATTTGAAGGTATCACCTATGAAGGGTGTCCTAAGGTTTGGGAAGAAGGGAAAGTTGAGTCCACGTTATGTTGGACCCTATCAAATCGTAAGGAGAATTGGGAAGGTGGCCTACGAGCTAGAGTTGCCTTCCGAGCTAGATGGGGTACACCCGGTGTTCCATGTGTCTATGCTAAAGAAATGCTTGGGGAACCCGGCATTGGTGATCCCTGTTGATAGAATTGAGGTGAAGGATAACCTATCTTACGAAGAGGTTCCGGTTCAAATTCTTGATCGTCAGATTCGTAAACTAAGGAACAAAGAAATAGCCTCAGTCAAAGTCCTGTGGAGGAATCAATTCATTGAAGAAGCCACATGGGAAGCTGAGGAGGAGATGAAGGCAAAGTATCCGCACCTGTTCGTGCCAATTGATGGTGAAAGCACTGAAGGTAAATCCTTGCTCTTCACTAAGCTAAGTGTCCTATTCTTGTATCTGACTTGCTATTATTGAATTGAGTGTGGGAATGAGTCGTAAGTCTATTCGTGCCTTAAAGCCCACCTCCACTCCTCATTCGGGGACGAATGATCCCAAGGGGGAGATGATGTGACGCCCGGTAAAATTACCAAAATACCCCTGGAGTGAGGGTATGCGCGTAACGCATCTTCCAATGCTCGTATGGCGAATCCGAGACCGGATTCGTGATCAGCATGGAAAATGGAGTGAGAAAAGGGTCTCGGTCGAATTTTAGAGCGACCCGATCGAAAGATAAATTTTCGGATCAAGTCACAAAACAGTGACTGTTCGCGACGGAGGCGCGTCGCGGACCTGACGCGGAGTGACACTTGGATGTTTTCCAAAATTTTCGACGGGATGGAGAGAACTCGTACAAAAGCACTTTTTCCAAAATTACACAGTACGCGATAGGTCCGCGTCGCGGACCGTGTGTTTTCCGAACTGGAAATTTCTAATTTATTTCGAGGGGCATTCCGGTCAATCCCTAACCCCTCCTAAACACTAATACACGGCTAGTGAGGTCGTTCCTATACGAAAAGAGCCTAACAAAACCTATTCTAAGTCCTATTCTAAATTCTAACAAGGCTAGGGCTTGAGGAGAGGAGAGAAAGGCTTGGGTGAGGAATACGAGAAGAGAATCCTCGACATCACCCGGTTGAACAGTGCATCACAGGTATGTAAGGCTAAACTAAAACATGGGATTGTTCTCTCATGTGCCCCATAGAGGTCATAGTTGAATTGATGATTGAAGAGTCTACATGCATGATTTCTTTGATGGATTTTCTTAAAAATTATATTTGAAACTACATGTTCTCTATGTTGATGATCATCATACTATTTGTTTTCTTAAATTGAATACTTTCATGGAATTTGCATAACCCTTCGTGACTAATTTCCAAAGCATGTACATTGCACTTGAGACTTGAGTCTAGAGCCTTGAATTGAGATTGTTGGTTGTAATGATGAGTTGATGGAATCTTGATTGTTGTATGAGTCTCTATAAATGAACTCTACCGGTGTGTTTATTCACTTGCTTCCTAATGACTGTTATATAATTTTGGGTCATTGAGAAGGTGTTAATGATAGGGTTAAGGTCCCTATGAGATGTTGATGATAGGGTGAAAGTCCCTATGAGATAATTGATGAAAAGGGGCCAGGGTCCCGGTGAATTATCAGTCGTGGACGGGGAGTGGGTCCCTATGAGACTGGCAGTCGTGGACGGGGAGAGAATCCCTATGAGACTGGTTGAGGTTGATTTTATGAGCACTGAGTCGGGAGGAGTATCGAGCACCGAAATGAGCAGGAGTGAGTCCCACTCGAACTCATTAACTACGTCGCCAAACGTAGGAGAGGCTTAAACCATCACATACATACATATGGTTTCCCTCGAGGTTTAACAGTCCCTGAAAGCAATAGAGGATCTGTTCAGTTTGATTCCATGTCGGGTATATTGATATGGGATCCAGTGTTCCTTACCTGGCAAGTTTGGGACCACTGTGGCAACATCAGGGTGATTGTTGTACATTCACTGGCTCATAAGTGAGTGTTGTCGGTTAAGAGAAACTCCCGGGAAAATTCGTACTTTACTCTGAGTCTAGATGAGATGTGATGAGAGGGGGTGAACTCCTCTGAGATGATCCCTGAGATGAGCTGAGACTAATGATGAGTCTGAGATATTGATGTGTCACTTGTCTACGCTTTACTCTTTCATAGATAGACAAGCTGACGGTTTGATGTGATTATGATATTTATTTTGAGTTGATGTTTTTTTCCATATTATTCTACCGGTTTCTGTTTCATTCAGCTATTTTACATACCAGTACATTCCAAGTACTGACGTCCACTCTGGACTGCATCGTTTTATGATGTAGAGGCAGGTACTAGAGATCATCAACAGGCGCTCCGTTGAAGATCAGAGAATCCGAAGTTGATTTGGTGAGCCTCCCGTACTCCGGAGGGACCATTATATTATTTCATCATGCTTTAGAGTTAGGATTGGAATATTATCTTATTTTGTTTTTGGGTAGCCATGGGTCTGTCATTGGCACCACATGATTTAGTGATAGAGGCTTCATAGATTGGTGTCGAGCATTGATATTGAATTTGTGAGCTAGTTCTTTCTACTAGCCTTCGTTATTTTACTTTAGATGAACTGCGTCCACTGCTTGCATATACTTTCCGCTGATCCGTAGAGTTTATTTGATTGAATGATGTGATGAGGTTAAGTGGTTCGCTTGGGGACTAGCAATAGTCTCTGAGTGCCGGCCACGCCAAGGGTACCCTCCCGGGGCGTGACAACGGAGTTGCCCCAATTGATGTTCTGACAGTCGTGCGATAACCCAATAGAGCATAGCGTAACATCTCATGCCATCCTCGATGCTTGTCAATCATTTTTCTTAAAATCTTCTTGATATTCTTATTGGCGGCTTCTACAGCTCCATTCATCTGAGGACGATATGCTGTTGAATTTCTATGAGTAATCCGGAATTTCTCACATATCTCTTTCAGCAAATTACTATTGAGATTTGCTCCATTATCGGTGATGATAGAATCTGGCATCCCAAATCGGCATATTAAGTTGTCACGCATAAAATCAGCTACTACTTTCTTTGTCACGGACTTGTAGGAGAACACCTCTACCCACTTAGTAAAGTAATCAATTGCAACCAAAATAACTCTGTGACCGTTAGAGGCCGCCGGCTCTATCGGGCCAATAACATCCATGCCCCAAGCTACGAACGGCCAAGGAGAGCTCATGGCCTTGAGTTCGTGAGGAGGGACATGAATCAAATCACCATGTATCTGGCACTTATGGCATTTTTGCACAAATTTACAACAGTCGTGTTCCATGGTCATCCAGAAATAACCGGCTCGGAGAATCTTCTTCGCCAAGGTGAGACCATTCAAATGGGTACCACAGACCCCGGCATATACCTGTTCGAGAAGTTTCATAGCTTCTGCGGTATCGACACATCTAAGGAGGCTCAGATCTGGGGTCCTTCTATAAAGAATTTCCCCGCTTGGAAAAAAGTTGTTAGCCATTCGGCGTATAGCTTTCTTTTGATTGGAAGTGGCATTTTCGGGATAAGTTCCGGTCTCCAAATACTTCTTTATGTCAAAGTACCACGATTTTCCTTCTGGTTCTATCTCGACATGCGGACAATGAGCAGGATGCTCCTTTAACTCTATCTCCAAGGGATTAATATACATTGTGTCCGGATGTTGAATCATTGAGGAAATGGTGGCAAGGGCATCGGCAAACTCATTTTGTACCCTTGGCATGTGTTTGAACTCGATCTTTCGAAATTTTTTACACAGCCTCTGCACTAGTTGCACATACGGTACGATCTTTGGGTTCTTTACCACCCATTCTCCTTGCACCTGATGAATCAATAGATTTGAATCCCCAATAACCAACAACTCTTGAACATCCATATCTATAGCCACTCTTATGCCCAAAATGCACGCCTCATACTCAGCCATGGTGTTCGTGCAACGAAACTGAAGTTTTGCAGAGACCGAATAGTGTTGACCTGATTCTGGGACCAAAACTGCTCCAATACTGCTACCTTGGCTATTCACAGCTCTGTCGAAAAACATTCGCCAATCAGGGTATGTTTCGGAAATGTCTTCTCCCGCAAATGATATCTCTTCACCTGGAAAGTAGGTTTTAAGTGGTTCGTAATCGTCGTCAACCAGATTTTCTGCAAGATGATCAGCTAAAGCCTATCCTTTGAGCGCTTTCTGGTTTACATATACAATGTCGAACTCGCTCAACAACATTTTCCACTTAGCTAACTTTCCTGTGGGCATTGCTTTTGAAAAATATACCTCAAGGGTCCATTTTTGAAATGAGGTATGTAGTGTAAGAAGACAGATAATGCCTCAACTTTTGAGAAACCCAAGTCAAGGCACAACAAGTTTTTTCAAAATAAGTATATCGAGCTTCATACGGAGTGAATTTTTTACTCAAATAGGAAATTGCTCGCTCTTTCTTCCCAGTTTCATCATGCTGGCCTAACACACACCCGAATGCATTGTCAGAGACAGATAAGTATAACAGCAGCGGACTTCCTTCTCGTGGAGGGACTAGTACCGATCGATTAGACAAATAACTCTTGATGGTGTCGAAAGCGGTTTGACATTCTTCCGTCCATCTTGTCATTGCATCCTTCCTCAACAACTTAAAGATAGGATCACAAATCAACGTAGATTGGGCTATGAATCGAGTGATGTAATTCAACCTTCCTAAGAAACTCATGACCTCTTTCTACGTCTTTGGAGGAGGCAACTCCTGAATTGCTTTGATCTTAGAAGGGTCCAGCTCGATACCTCTTCTACTGACAATGAATCCCAACAGTTTACCAGCCGGTACTCCAAAAGCACATTTGGCGGGATTCAATTTTAGATTATACCGGCATAGACGATCGAAGAACTTTTTCAAATGAATCAGATGGTCCGAACTCTTGCGGGACTTGATGATGACATCGTCCACATACACCTCGATCTCTTTATGAATCATGTCATGAAAGAGAGTCGTCATGGATCTTATGTAAGTAGCTCCAGCATTTTTGAGACCAAATGGCATCACCCGGTAATGATACACACCCCAGGGTGTGATGAAGGCTGTCTTTTCTGCATCTTCTGTATCCATTAATATTTGATGATATCCCGCGAAGCAATCCACAAACGATTGTATCTCATGCTTGGCACAATTGTCAATGAGGATATGAATGTTCGGCGACGGAAAATCGTCCTTAGGGCTAGCTTTTTTGAGATCCCTATAATCGACGCAGATTCTAATCTTTCCATCCTTCTTAGGCACTAGAACAATGTTGGCTAACCAAGTGGGATACTACGTTACCTCCACCACCTTAGATTGTATCTGCTTAGTAACCTCTTCCTTGATCTTTAGACTCAGCTCTGGCTTAAACATCCTAGTTTTCTGCTTTACTGCACTGAACTCTGGATTGATTGGCAATTTGTGAGAGACGATGTCCGTACTTAAACCGGGCATATCTTCGTAAGACCATGCAAATATGTCCACGTATTCTTTGAGTAAACTAGTGAGTTCTCCTTTCTGAGCATCCACCAAATGGACACTGATTCTGGTCTCTTTGACACATTCTTCATCTCTCAGATTCACTACTTCTGTCTCATCCAGATTAGGCTTATCCCGATTCTCAAATTGTCTCAATTCCTCGGCGAGATGTTCAGGTACCATGGTTCTTTCATCACAGATACCAAGTTCACTGTCATCCACTTCATTTTGTTCATCCAGCTTTTGACATGACATGATGTTGGCAAATTTATATTTATTTATACTAGGATCACAAACAACATAGTTAGAACTCATAAAAATAATTTGATAAAAACAATTGAAATGACAAGATAACCAGCAAATGCAATATAAAAAATAAAACGAAGGCTTTCATTCAACTTAAAAAAAATGCAAACTTTGGCCATGACCCTGGATCACTCTGCCTTTTCTAACATCACAAAGGGAATTAAAGCAAGATCAAACATGGATAAAAAACAAAACAAAATAAAACAAGGGTGGGTTTCGGGCCTCCGCCGAGCCGTCACCCACTTCAAAAATAAACAATTCTCCATCTACCAAGATGGATGGGAAATAAACAGCGGGGTAGTTATCTCCTTCGACACCGATTCTGCATCATCGTCATCGACCGCATCAACTTCCTCGAACAAACCCTAGATTCCTTCCCCAAGGCCATCGACACTGACATGTTCTCGTACTGGGAATGACTGATATAAGTGTTGTATAGGTCGGGCTAATGCTCGATCACCTTTCTGCTTCTGCGTCTCCCACTCGTCTTCTTCCGAAATGGTATATCCTAAGCCAAACTTTGACTGCTTTGTTGGCAATGGAATGGGCTCAACAATACCTTGCAAGTGCTTTTCTAGTCCATAACCAGGCTCAAACCCGTTTCTTAGCATAACCGTGGCAATCATCTTATAAACAATAGGCATAGGAGGTTCAGATATCCCACCATCTTCTGTAGCATTCACTATCTCAACTGTGTAGAAATCAGACCCTCTGGTGACACTATCGACAATAGGGTGCATGCACGTTCGAATGACTTCCTTCACCACAAATAACAACTTCACGTTTATTCCAAACGAACTTCATCATCTGGTGGAGGGTAGATGGCACAGCTCCTGCCATATGGATCCAAGGTCTGCCCAATAACATGTTATAACTGGTAGCGATGTCCATCACCTGAAATTCGACCACGAACTCAGCGGGCCCCACCTGAATTCCTAAATTCACCGCTCCCAGTGTGTCTCTCCGACTACCGTCGAATGCTCTCACATTCACTTGACTCTGACAGATTTTCTCGACATCAAAATTCAACTGTCTAAGAGTAGACAATGGACATATGTTCAAACCGGACCCATCATCAATCAACACGCAGTTCAAGATCATATTTCGACACTTAATTGTGACATGAAGTGCCTTTTTGTGCATCGATCCCCCAAACGGCAACTCCTCATCACCAAAACTGATGTGATGCCCTCGGGTAACTCGGCTTATCATGGCTTCCAAGTCATCACTATGGGTTCCCACAGGCACGTACGTATCCTCCAATGCTCCCATAAACGGCTGCCTATAACGCTGTGAACTCATTAGTAATGACCATACCGAGATCTGTGCAGGTGTCTTCTCCAAATGTTGCACGATAGAATGGTCTTCAGGCCGCATTCTCCTCCAAAACTCCTCTGCCTCAGCTTCACTTATCGGCCTCTTGTCTTGACCTCTCTTGCTTACACTCTGAATTGACTCCTCTGTACCAACAGTTTTGATCACGACCTTGTTAGTAGGGGCTCTTTTTGGTACTGCAGCAATTATATCGAGAGGCGTCAAAAGCACAACCTTTGGCTTTTCCGTGATACTCAAAGCTGTCACACTCTTCTGCAAATTGACGGCGTTGTCCGGAACAATCTTTTTGGATGTACACCAGTCTTCTTCTCTCTCAATCATGTGGGCGCTGTTCTCTCCATGGTTTGGCAAAGGATTGTTGTTGACATTGGGAGCGACGGTCTGAAGAACCACCATATCGCGATCAATCAAATCCTGAATCTTGTGCTCCAGATTTATGCAATCTTCAGTGTCGTGTCCGACACTGTTGGAATGATAAGCACAAGTTTGATCGCCCCTGAAGAAACGTGAACTAACATCCATTGCTTTTGGAGGAATGGGCTGGATCAACCCCGCAACTGATAATATTTCGAACAATTTCGTCTGGCTTTCGGCAAGTGGAGTGAACACCCTAGGGGGTTTCTTATCTGAGTTCGGATGAGGAGAGTTGTAGTTATTTTGTGGAGGTGGAGGTACTTGGTGGCAATTTGGAAGGTTTCGGCGGGAAGGCGTAGAAATTTGGGGTCTGGGGTATGATGGGGTATGATAGCTTGGTGGTGGAATTTGGTGACTTGGAACTTGGTAATTGGCAGAGGGAGTTTGATGAATAGGTTGGACATAGGAGCAACTTGGGGATTGAGGTTTGTAACTTGGGTGGACATTTGAGTATTGGGGAGTAGGGTACTGAGAGGGAGGAATTTGGTAGTTTAAGGGTGGATTTTGGTGCCCTGGTTGAGTGTAGTATACTGGGAGTGGACTTGAGGTGAGCTGGAAATGGTTTCGAGGGGTGCGGGTTTTCTGGGTTACAGGCGGCTATTCTGCTCTTGTCTTGTAAGCCGGAAACAACCGCCACATCTTCTCTTCTCTTCCTTACCGGCCTTGAAGAACCAGCTGGATTTGTCATACGGGTGATTTTTCCCGTCCTGAGGCCATCCTCAATAGTTTCTCCAATCTTGACAATATCTACAAACTTTGCTCCAACGAGCAGTATCATCCTCTCATAGAATTCCTGCTCTTGCGAGCGTACAAACACTTCGACGATCTCCTTTTCTGACATAGGAGGCCGGACTTTGGAAGCCTCCTTTCTCCATCTGTAGGCATACTCACGGTAACTTTCCACAGCCTTTTGTTTTATCTTTTCCAAGGAATAACGATCTGGAACCACTTCCACATTATAAGCAAAACGCTCGATGAAATCTTTAGCCATGGCATTCCATCCTGCCCATTGGCTCACTTCCTGTGACGTGAACCAATCCAGAGCTTCTCCACTTAAGCTTCGGCTGAGCAGTCTCATCAATAACTCCTCGTTTCTACCAACACCCACGAGTTGGTCACAGTAAGCTCTTAAGTGGGCCAACGGGTTTCCGGTTCCCTCAAAAGTGTCGAATTTCGGGATCTTGAATCCCTCCGGAAGGTCTAGGTCAGGACGAATGCACAGGTCTTCACAACTCAAGCCTGCAATATCTGGCGTGACGTGATATTGCTTCAAAGCCTTTGCTATCTCTTCCTTTATCCCTAGCTTGGCCATTTCCTCTTTGGCCTTCCATTCCTTCTCCTTCTCTTCGTAGTGGTCTATTTCGGAGTAAGTGGTCTGAGGAATCTAGGATTTAGTAAGAACTGGGACATGGAAAGGAGCTTTGGGAAGTGAGGTTTGGACAGTGGGAAAATTGTATTGGTCCGGAGCATAGATTTCTGGATGGATTATTTGAGGGTAAGCATTGTTGGGAACGGGAGAAGAGCTAAAGGCTTGAGCATTGTTGACGTTTGGGTTTTGTGGAGGAGGTGGAGCTTGGTGTGATGGACCGGGATGACAGACATTTGGAGTAGCTAGTTCAACGACGGGGGTATTTTGAGTAGGGGTGATGGGTGGGCTGGTTGATATAGGAATAGGTTGGTGTGTTGGGTTAGGAGAAGGAAAATGGAATGGAGGCCTCCCATTATCCTGGCCAGGAAGATTAGCAGTGATGGCCAGATTTGCCAGTTCTTGAGTCTTTTTTATTTCCATTTTCATTTCAATAACCTGTTGCATCAGCTGTGCAATTAATTTATTCTATTCAGTAGTACTCGAGTCCGCAATTGGAACCTCAGCTAAGCTCATATTGTCATGGTTTTCTGCCATTGCTTTTGTACCGCTTGACTGGCTTTGATTGGGGAAGAAATTGTTATGGGCTTTTGATCTAGTGAAGTAAGGATGATCGGCCAGTTTTATCAACACAAATCAACCTTTATCATCTGTTAAGGAGAATTACTCAAAGGCAAATGTATCAGTATCTTTGGATTAGCAGGTAATACAAGATATCACACACAAGTCAACATCACGCAGTTGTTGCTTTATTCGGAAAGGACTAGCCCACTGGTTCAGGATACACGGCAAACAGGCAAGACTTCGTCTGTACGATTTGAAAATGGTGTATCTCAGTATTCCAGGTTTTTCTTTTTTGCTAGTGTGACTTTCTAAATTGGCAAAGGTAAGACTTTAGAGGTGCTTTGAGGAGTCTAGACTTTCTCGAGAAATCGGAGCTTAAAGGATATTTAGTCGTATTTTGGTAGTAACTGGGGTTTGTGTTTAGGACTCGTATTTTGGCAAGGAGTGGGCTAGAACTTTCCGAATAAACAACATAATCACATAAATAACAGATATCATAGAAATAGTTATTACGCGTACTAAATATATGTGACCCTTTTATGCCAAGGGTTGGCCTATCGACTTGAAGGATGTATATGTCGTTTTAAATATCACATTGTTCCCCCAAACAAACTCTATAAATATGTAAAATACATTACAAAGTGTTAATAAGGGATACATTTCTAAGGGAAGGGTAGAGAATAAAAATATGCAAATACAGGAAAAGGTTTCCCACACAGGGGATAAATTACATAGATAGAGATCTCGCTTGACTTCTGGCTTTATCTACTTCTCCCCGGATTTGGCGTTGGTGCAGCATCAAGAAAGGCTCCGCTAGTAGGGCCCGACCAGAAACTGGTGTTTGCTGGAGAGTACTAATCTGCCTTTCCAAACTCTGATCTAATTGAACCAAGCATGCTCTCGCGTCGGCTAGTTCTTGTGTCCGAGAGGCCATAACTCTATAAAGCTCGTACTCCCTTTGTTGGAATTCTTGCTCTCTTCGTAAATAGTATTGTTCCTTTTGCCGGAATTCCTGTTCCTTTTGTTGGAATTCCCGTTCCCTGTCATCCTATTGTTGTTGAAAAAGTCTCCTTTGGACCTGGATCTTCGCTTCTGTGTCTTCTAATCGGGGGTCAAGGTGGGGCCCCGGAGTGATGTCATTGCTTAAATTGGCCTTCAACCACTCTTTATACCCTTTTTCGTAGCCTGCATCGTACCTGTCTTCGGCAATGCTCTCTTTGTTTAAAAAGACACACGCGGGCCATTCCTTGAGAACGTCATCTGCGTAGGGAACTTTTTCCCAATCTTCATAGTCGATGACATATTGGCTACTATCCCCGGTCTTAGGTTCGACTTGTTTCCTCCCAAACTGCCTCATTACTCGGTTTGGAGAGTAAGGCCTCATGCCCCGGATACCTATAAGGACCAAAAAAGGGAATCACCTTCCTTGTATCGCCACCCTTTCGGACATGAAGTCATCGAACATCCAAGAAATGTTATCTTCCTTCAAATCATAAAGAGCTTGTGCCCATCCTTCCTTTGACCTCCTCATTTTGAAGTTTCAAATAGTCAACAAAAGTTCGTGATGGGCCAAAGCATTTCTTCCGTCCCGCTGCCTCAAGTCTTGCCTCCATTTTTCGACTTTCGTAGCTAAATGTAAAGACATCCACCATTGTAGTAGCAGGTTACACCCTTAGAAGAATTCGTACCCATTCTTACACATTACAAGAGATCGGTAGATATCAACCACGATGATTGGTGCCAAATCACAATACTTCTTTTGGCCGTCTTTACCAAGGTCATAGAAGATGGCGTGTGTGACCATGACAATTCTGGAATCTATGACGTTTGCCTAATCCTGAGGAAATACCATGGTTCCTAAAAGGCATATGGAGAAAGCTAAGGCTTGAGTGCTAATCCAAAAGTGTCATAATCGTGAAATTCCTTAGGAAAGTTCCCGAAATAGCTCTTATGCCCCCAACGTTCAAAGAATCTTAAGAAAGGGATCCTTGGAGTATCTAACCATTGAGCTTGTACCAAAAAGAGTACATCCTTCATTCCTTTACTAGTCGGTCTACTTGGTATTATAATATTATGATCGGGGCATTTCTGCCTTTTTTCATACAACCCCTTAGACTCTAGGCAATCCCGAATCTCTTCGACTGTAGGTGTTAGCTCAACATCCCCAAACCGAAACACCATCCTCCCTTCGTCCCAAAACCATGTGATAACCTTGATAAATGAGGGATACGCCTGAAGGTCCATTAACGAAGGTAGATGCCCTAGATGTGTGGTGACTTGATTTTGTGCATGCTCACAAAGATTATTCCACCATACACGGAAAAGATCTGGAGTCTTGGTAACCATGTCAAATTCCGAAAACTGACTAGCCATCTACAAGAAAAACTGTATTTAGAAAAATGAAAAACAACCTCCCAATCCCCCGAACACTGATTTATTTAAAAGACGTATACATCCTTCAAAAACAAACAACATGATCGTCCAATTGGGCCTGGGGCCACTTTGCACTCAAGGTGGGCTACTAATGGCCCGATACCCCTAGGATATCGGGTCGACCTAGGCCAATATGCCTACAAGGTTTTTGGTTTCGTTCTACCCTAGGTGTCTAAGAGTGGGCTTATTTTTTTACTGTAAAAGGTGACCCGAGCGGACAACCCGGGCTGGGGAAGTTAACGACCGTCGACCCCGCAAGATCGACTCATTTTGTCAGGGTACCCCGATGGAAAATTTGGACTAAACGGCTGCAACCCGCATAACCGTCGTTTTAGTAAAAAATATAAATAAAGTTGCCGAGTGGCGGAAAATGCTATGCATGAATGACATTTAAAACTTAAATAATAGCATTCAAATAATTATAACTTAAATAAATAAAATACGAATAAACAAATAATCATTCAAATAAAGCAATTAATAAGGTTAGTCAAAATATCTAATCTAGTGGTTAGAACCTAATTAAAAATCTCTAGCGGAGTCGCCATTTCTGTTATATCGAAAAATGACTTCGGGTTTCGAAATTTTGATTTAAGACTTAATTAGTTTAAGTAAAACCGAATCTTCAAAGATTTAGAGTCGCCACTTAATTTTTAGGAAAAATCAAGAAAACCAATAAAATTATTTTAAAAGACTCAAACAGAAAAAATCTTTTAAAATCCAAAGAAAAAGGGTTCGGGTTCACATTTCCGTTTCGAGAAGGTTTTACGCACTCGAAATGGCCGCTAACACGCGGTTATCCGACGATTGAATAATTTTGACTAACTTTAAAAATTGAAATTAGTTTAGAGTAATGACTAGGAATTACTAAGTGAAATGTCAAAAGATTAGAAAAAATAGAACATTTAAAATCTTAATCACGTTTTAATTAATTAATATTAACTACGTGAAGCTACCCTAAAAGCATAATCAAGAAAAATAACATTAAAATCTATCTAAATTTACTTAGTTAAAAGAGTCAATGGATTAGGATTAATGATTATAATCTTTAAAGATCCCTTAAAATATCTAAGTGTTAAAAAGAAAAATAATCATAAATTATTTTAAAGAAAATTTATAGAGTTAGATTTCTTAAAAGGTGGTTTTGTCGTTAAAACTATTCAAAGACATTAAAATAATATAAATGGTCAACTCTTTGGGAATTTTAATTAGATTAAAACACACAAAACAACATGAATTAAAATTAGTGCTGAAGATAATCAAATAAGATTCACAAACAAATAATATAGACAAAGAGTAAATAAATAAATTGAAATAGAATTGGGCTTTGGCAGGCCCAATTCTCAAAAGCCTGCACTAATATTAAATGATGGGCCTGCCAAGCCCTTTAAATTTGCTGCTGCCGATTGGGCCCAAGCCCAATATTATTCTGCTGCAAAACATTAGGGCCTTAGGCCTTTTCCTCTTGGGTTTAATCTGTGGTATACACTGGTTGTATACCAGTGTATATAACATGCGTATTGGTGTATATACACCAACTTTCGGCCTCCGGAACCTGTATAATCAACATACTCTCGAACGCGTACACTATGCCGACGAGGGACGACTCAAAATATGCAGGGGGTCCAAAACGGACTCCAACAATCATCACATGCAACAAAATGGATAAATTATGTAAATAACAATTTCAAACACTTAATAAGAAAGTATATCAATACTACGGGTTACTACGTTAATCCTCTTTTCATAAAACTCATATTTGATTATAAACTAGACGTGGCATATTATCATTTTATCTACGAAGTAGCAAACATGAAATGAACAAGCAAGTAAAACAATATATGACCATTTTATTAAACTAAGAAGACACACTAGATGTTTGGTTCAAAGAGGAGATGAGCCATTATCACAATCAGTTAATCAACTTCCTTTTTAGTCACAGTTTTCTTCAAAAGCAGTGGCTACATAAATTATGAGGGTTTCCAACTTCTGCTAATTCAAAAACAAACTCCATGTAAGCTGGACATTATATCTCTATTCCAACTTTTACTCGCAATTACTGCACCACTATCTCTTAATAACTAAAAATATGAAAAGAAAAAAAAATCTAGAACATGCTGGTAATGCAGAATAATGCACCCACTCAAGTTATCAATCCTAGTTACTCCAGAGAAATGAGAAAAACAAGGGTGATTTACTGTCATATCCCCACAGAATAATTTTGCCAAGTCAGACAGAACAAAAAAAAACTCTTTATTCAAGATCACATAACAGAGCTTATCACATGGGATTACCAAACTGAGATATAAAACCACGGACACTCAACAAAGATATTCAAACCATACTAATACTCAAATACGAACCAACAACACGAATTAGTCTAGAATTTTCGAAGACGATGCAACCGGCATACCACAATCAAACACGAAGAATATGGGAAGGTAAGGGTATAACCTGTTAAGGAGCAGCGACCTAGGACGTCGACGAGCTGAAAGCGAATTACTACCGAGCTTCGCTGTCCCGAAAGTTCCGACAAGACAAGAACAAGCCTAAAATTAGTGAGCTTTTCTGGAAATTGTTTTCTATATCAAGAAGCTTTGGACTGTTTTTCTCCTCTCAAGAATGTATCTCTTTTTTCTCAAAATCTCAAAAAATCTGAAAGGAAAAAATCCCCCCAAAAAAGGTGAACAACTCCGGTATAAATACCCAAAATTAGGGAAACAAAATGGGTAGAAATTCAGGGAAAATTCGACATTTTGCCCCGAATTTGAATTTCAAGTGAAATCCTTTTACAAGTCTCACATCTCAGCCATCGATTTGAACCGACGGCTTAGATCTGAGACATGTCGAAGGTTCCTGATGTGCAAGGACAGGGAAAAGGGGGAAGGGAGTACGTGGTACGAGTTTTGACTCGTTTTTTAGCCGAAAATGGCCACTGTTGGCCGGTTGCTTTCTCTGTTTTTGGGCTGCTAATTTGGTGTTTTCCGCTTCTATGAGAGAGAGACGGGTTGGGGAGGGACGCGGGTACAAGTTTGACCCTTTTTTTTCTCGAAAATGGCTCTTGCGGCCTGACCTTTTTCTGGTTTGGACACTGGCTTTTTTGGTTTTTAGCAGAAGAAGGAAGAAGAGGAAGAGAGAAGCGGGGAGAGAGAAAGGGCAGGGGAGGGCCGCGTGGGGAGGTTTAAGGAGGGGAGTGGGCTGGGTCGGGTCGGTGGGTAGTGGGTCGGGTAGGTTTTTAGGATTAAATAAATTGGGTTGAGTTGTTTGGGTTGGGTCGGCATGGATAAAAGAAAGAGGGATTGGGCTTGGGATTTAAGAATGGGGATTTTTCATAAATGGCAAACTAAAAAAACATAAAGGCCTAAAATAGCTAATGTTTATGAAATTACCTTTTGTAACTTTGGCTATAGCAAATCTATGTATAAGTCAGAATTTATGGTAATGTATAAAATGAAAATGTCAAAAGTTTGTTCATTTAATAGGACACTTTTTAGGTATTTTATATGGAAAACGGTTCCATAAATAAAGGAAGTAAAATACCAAATATAAATCCTTTTCCTAATTGAACTCTTCTTCTAAAAATATGATGATATTTCCATTCTAAATAAAAAATAGATTTCCTTTCCTAGTGTGGCTATATTTTGTCCCAAAAAAAAAAAAAAGATCCCTCTATTTTCTTGCAGACAAATTGCCAACGAAAAAAATTCTTTTTTTGCTGTGTCTATTTTTTGTAAAATACAAGCATGTAATTTGGGGCTTATAAATATTGGCACTATATAAATACAAAAAGTGTATAAATAAACACAGAACATACATTTTTTTGTGACATATCATATGTATGAGTTCCAGCAAAGTGTATATAATCTCTAAATTTGACCAGTAATATATACAGCAAGTTATGCATTTTTGCTTATGTATATGGGCTTAAACTTATACACTTATTTTTTTTAAAAAAAGTTACATGGACCAGGTTTGTATAAGTTCTTCTTCATAATAATTTTGATAATGTATAAAAGTGGGATAAATGATGCAGATATGTATAAAAAATATACAATTGGGAGAAATATACATTATATTGAAATGATGTCCATGGATACATTACCCAAAATCTTCAATGTAATGTATTTATATATACACAGTAACATTTTACATACATTTCATAACTGTATAAATGCTCAAAAACTTATACTATGTGGGTTTATTTTTAATTAAATCTACACTTATACACCTTTGTTATATACAAAATAGTATTCAGATCTGTCAATTTTTTTTTGTATAAAAACATGAAAACAAAATGCAGATCTGAAGATATCTACAAATTGGGGAAAATGTACATTACATGCATATATGACGAAAATCAAAATGTTTCGAAACAAAAAAACAATTTCAAGATTTTAAAAGCTAAGAAATACCTCCCATTTTTTAACATGCACAATGCATACCTCTTGTTATCCTTTTAGAGGAAGACTCCTTCACCATTGTGTATGGAAGATGAGTTCAAAAATGCGGCTGAAAAGTATAAAATTTGGGGAAAATTTGAACAGAAAGAGTAAAAATAAAAAACCGCCAAAAAAAATAATTAAAATTTCATGTATGGATTTTGAAAAAAAAAAGAACAATTACCTTAGTTAACTTGATCTTTGATTGATTTGTTGAAATCTTTGAGAGATTTCAGGGGTGATAATGGCAAAGAATGTGGAGCCGTTATGGCATGGTGGAGGCAGTCGTGTGTATAATGGAGAGTTATTGAAGGAGGGAAAAATTTAGGTTTTATACAAATCAGAGTTGTGGGAACCACAAGTTTTGTAGCAAAAAAAATTACGGAAATGCCATAAATGTAATAATATTAAAATGTAGTTAATATATGGTATTTATAGTTATAAGTTTGCTTAAATATGTAATAGAATTAGGAATTAGGAATTGGGTTTTGGGTATTAGGAGAATTAAAGAATTAAGGAAAAGATTTAAGAATTAGCCATTTAAATTACAAACATGACCAAATTGAAATTAATTGATTAATTTGATCACGAGATGACTTAATATAAATTAACTAAGAGCTTTTAATATTAATAACTTAAAATAATTAAACTTACGACGGGGTAATTGATCCTAAAAATAATTAAAGTAGAGTATTTAAAGATAAAAACCTATTCGAGAAAACTATTTTAAACATAATTAGAATTAAAAGATTTATAATCCGCAACAAACGTAAAAATGTATCTAATACGAAAAACCTAAGTAGAGTAATGCGCAATATTAAAATTATATAATACGAAAAAGTAAAGTAAAGTATTTAACGATAAATATACATAGTGGGCAACATATAAACATAATTAAAATCAAAAGATTTTAAACCTAAAAATCACTTGAAAAAAATATGTTTTGCATTTTGAAATCTAATTATTTCAAATTGTTAGAATTAAAAACTGATGATTAATTTGTACTGTGGAGGGTAAAAATTGGTTGTCAACAACTGCAATATTATAACATAACTGACAAATAATAATAATAGAAACAGAAAGGAATTCCAGGTGTCATAAATGGAACCACAGGCCATCAACATGTCTCAAATTATCACACTTTCACCAATAGCCAAATATACCGATATATCAGACTTTGCAAGTCCCACAATATGTATGTAAATCACAAAAAGTACCTCAAATACCATTAATTACCGCAATATTTTCCGAATGATATCACAAATCTCATATTATAATAATAACATTCGAAAGTATCTCAAATATCAAAAATACATCTTAATTTGCCAACAAATCCACAATTTTCTCCAATTTCGATACAACTGATATCACATGTTTACCAAAATACTATCATACCATCTAATTACTCATGAAACAATCAAATTCTTACAATTATCATATAATAAACCCAATAACTCAAATCCATCCCTAAAAAGATTAGCCAAATTAACCTCGATGTGAAACCACACTCGAACCAAGATTTCGATAATCGAAGTCTCAATAACGAGCTCTAATCAAGCAACCACTATAAAAAGTAGATAATACGTGTCAAAAGAAGAATTTTGATACTCATATTTTCACAAATTAGATTTGAGGTACAATGGTAAAAAATTATGTTATTTTTTGAAAATTTCAAATCTGGAAATTGAGCTTAAAATCATGTTCTACACAAAAAGTGGAGTTTGTAGGTGAAAATCTCATAAAATTTGAGTAGATATTGAGGGAGAAATCATCATTTAAAATTTTAATCATGTTCTTGAAAACTCATAAAGATTGGAGGGTTGAAACCAAAAATTTCAAGTCAAAACAACAATTTAAATACTGAAAGCCAAAGATTTAGTATTGAGGAACCTTACCCAAATGAAAATCCATAAAAATCCTTGCTCTAAATTGCCCCTCCAAGCATTTTTAGAATTAAAAAATGAAAGAAAATGGTGGAGTAGTCAAAATGGGGAAGAAAATGATCTTTTCAGCAAATAAAAATAAAAGAAAATGGGTGTTGACCAGCGTTAACTCTCGTTGATCGTGCGTTTACCATTGTCAACTTGCACCAACACCCTTCAAAATAAGCTTTTTGACCCCTGAAACTCACTTGGAACCCTATAAATATGCACTAAATATGCAATCCTACCAGAATCAGCGTTGTAGACTTGATGGAACCATCAGATTTGCATTAGAGCTTCCGAACTTTGAATATTGACCAAAGTCAAACTATAATTCGAATTTAACTAAAATGCAACTTTGGGTCCAAATGCTTTGTTTTAACTCTCAATTTATCTCCATTAGTGCTCCTAGACCAAATTACTCATTCCAGAACTAATGGAATCGACTAATTTCCATTTTTACACTCGAAACTCCAAATGGTACAAAAACTCACTTTTTCAACAACTTAGGCTTCCAAAATGCTAAAACTCACATTTTTCAATTTTAAATAAAAGTTCTCAATTCCAACAATATTGATGATTCAAAATAGGTCCAGAGCAACCTACGAAAAGGGAAAATAGTAATTTTCACAAAGATGCTCAAAAATTTCCAATGAAGTCATTACATCATTCACCACAAAAAACAGTGTTTGTCTTTGAACATAAGAGAAAAGAAGGTACTAGAAGCCTAAAATGTCTTAGATATCTGGCCCGTATGTCTGACTCCAACTCCTTAGTAGCCTCCTCAATGGGACAGTGCTGCCACTAAACCTTCACTGAAGGTATATCCTTGGTTCTCAACCTCTGAACCTGCCTATCAAAATAGCTATTGGCTCCTCCTCATATGACAAAACTAAACCTAACTCAACTGAAACATAGGAAATCATATGTGACTCCACTGGAATGTACGACGGAGCATGGAGACAAGAAATATCGAATGAACTGCTGATAATCTTGGTGGCAATGCTAACTCATAATCAACCTTGCCTACCCTTCACAAGATCTCAAACGAACCAATAAATCTAGAGCTGAGCTTGCCCTTTTTCCCAAACCTCATCACACTCTTCATGGGTGATATTTTCAGCCACATACTATCTCCAAACATGAACTCTTGAGGTCTAGACCTCCCTTCAGCATCACTCTTCTAGAAACTCTAGACTGCCAACAACCTACTCTGTATCAACCAGACCCGATACATAGCATCTCTGAGCAAGTCAACACCCAAAGCATCAGTTGAACCCGAACGAAACCACCCGATAGGCAACCTACACCTCCAACTATATAATGCCTCAAAAAGTTCCATCTGGATACTAGAGTGAAACTGTTACTATAAGCAAACCCGTTAAAGGCAAATGATGATCCCATCGGACCCTAAAATCTATCACATATTCCCGGAGCATATCCTCTTACACCTAAATGGTGCGCTCGGACAGCCCATCAGTTTGAGGGTGAAAAGTTAAACTCAAATCCAACCGAGTACCCAAACCTTGCTGTAGAGCCTTCCGAAATGTGAAGTGAACAAAGATCTTCTGTCAAACACAATAGACACCAGCACCCTGTACAATCTAATAATATCTTGGATATAAAACTTAGATAGTTGCTCCACACTATAGCTAGTCTTCACTGGTAGGAAGTAAGCGGCCTTAGTCAATCGGTCTACAATCATCTAAATTGAATCGAACTTGCCCAAAGCCAAGGGCAAACTAGTAATAAAATCCATTGTTATGTGTTCCCACTTCCACTCGGGAATAGACATCCTTTACATCGAACCTCTAGGCCTTTAGTGCTCATATTTGACTTGTTGATAATTCAAGCACTTCGCCATAAACTCAGCAATGTGTTCCCACTTCCACTCGGGAATAAACATCCTTTGCATCGAACCTCTAGGCCATTGGAGCTTATATTTGACTTGTTGATAGTTCAAGCACATCGCCACAAACTCAACAATGTTTCTCCTTATTCTACACCACCAATAGTATTGTTTCAAATGATGATACATCTTTTCTACACTAGGACGGATAGAGTATCTAGCACAATGAGCCTCTTCTAATATCAGTCTAAGCCAATATCCTACCTTAGGCACATAAACTTGACCATTAATCCTCAATACACCCTCCGAGTTAGTATTAGCTGCTTTTGCTTCGCCCCTTCATGATTCATTCATCTACAATGATTATGCATAGCCAAATCCAGAACTAAGGTTGTGGGAACTATGAAGAACTAACAAGGTAAAACCAGATAATTCATAATTCATGGAAAGTGTGCATGCATATATTAATTAATTCTCCTCATTTTGATTGCTTATTGATGATGACCAATGTTAGATCCCGCCTAATTCTTACTGACTAGATCAAGGTAGTAATGAATAGGAAAAGAGATTAATTAACAGGATTCGATGTGATTCTTCTCATCTAATCAACCAAACTGGATTAATGGGAGGTGTACTAGAGAGATAGGTAATGGTTAGTAATGTCACACTACGGGGATAAATCAAGTCATGTAGTGAAATATACCTCTCACCTGGATCAAAGGGTTTGGTAAACTTAACTTACTGTTTTGCATGCTACACATTAGAAAAGGTTATGATTATCTGGTGCTACTAAGTTGGGAATTCATGGGAAACACAATACCCTAGTTACTTTTTTCACTGGTTTCACAACAATTACTTCTAGTTTAGGTTTATTTTATAATTTCAAAACACCCCTATTTCGAGAGATAAGTAGGTTAATTCATTCGACTTTCTTGCAATTATTCTATGTCTAGACCATATTCCTTGTGGATTCGACCCTAACCTTGGTTAGATTATATATCTTGACAACTACTACTTAAATCATCAAAATAGAGGTCTAGCTTGGGCGACATCAAGATTTTGGTGTCATTGCTGGGGAATACGACTTTAGACTAGTTTAATATGAGTAATTCGAGAATTAATCCTTATTTTTCTCATTTTACATTTCTTGTTGTTTTTGTTCTGTTACAGCGTGTAGGTGTAGTGTATGCACAACACTCGTAGTTGAGACAGACCCTTGACTCCATTTGACCCTGAGATCCGGAACATACTAAGAAGAATGGCCTAGAACAATGCGAACAACGCTAAAAATGATGCAGTGAACGTACCACAAAACAAAAACAATGATGATGATGATGATGATGATAATAATAATAATAATAATAATAATAATAATAATAATAATAATAATAATAATAATAATAATAATAATAATAATAATAATAATAATAATAATAATAATAATAATAATAATAATAATAATAATAATAATAAACCAACACCACTTGAGGATGCTAATTCACCACCACAAGATCATCAAGCCGCGACTAACACATGAAATCAATACAAGCTTGATCATATGGCGATGGATGTCACTAGAGCTATTGTATTACCTCTATTACCTAATGACACAAAGTTCGTATTTTTGAGTGGGTTACTTCAAATGTTGCAAAAGCAAGGGTCGTTCGTGGGATTACCATCAAAGGATCCACATGACCATCTATACAACATTGCCTTCGTCTGCAGGAGTATGACGGAAAGTCAGAATCTATCCATGGATGCAGTGGGATTTCGTGTCTTCCCATTGTCTCTAACATGCAAAGAAATGCTATGGTTTTTTGAGCTCCCAAAGAGTTCAATCACCAACTAGGCGGAAATAGCAGAAAGCCTTTTTGGAAAGGTTCTTTTCTAGGTCAAAGAAGTTGAAGTTGAAGGATTAGGTCAACAACTTTGAGCACTTGCCTAGTGATTCGACCAACACTATTTTAGAGAGGTTCACAAAGTGCCTGAGAAGTGTCATTAACCACAAGATCTTTGATGATGCCTTGGTGGAAATCTTATATCGAGCCTTGGATGAAAATTGCCAAGCTGTTGCTAGTACTATCATGAGAGGCTCATTTTTAGATTGTCCATTTTCGACAAAAGTTGAACAGTTGGAGAGAGTGGTCAAGATGAACTGTGCATGGGGGACAAGAGACAAGTCAACAACCAAAATCTCGTTCTCAGTCAGTACTAATTTGGTGCAGGAAAAGATAAATAAGGAGATGATGCAAGAGCATGCTTAGATCAATACCAATGTGGGGTTGTTAATGAAGTAGAGCCAAGAACATGTGAATGCAGTAGCTCATCATCCTCCACGAGAACACATGTATAAGGAGCCTTACCATGAGGATGACACTTTCTTTATCACATATCAGATGGCGGGCTTCCGAACCAACACCTAAAGGTCTATTCTGGACAATTAGCGCCAAGGTCAAGAAAACTAAGGTCAGAACTTTAACAGGGATGACACCTTCAAAGACGATAATTAAGGAGGTTACTATGAAAGGAATAGGGTCCAAGATAGATATGTTGATTTAGGATGTAGAGATGGTTACAGAAATGGTCCGTATGTGCCACCATACAATCCAGACTCTAGTGTTGTAGCTCTCAAATTGAGGAGATATTCGACTGACTATTAAAGAAGGTTGATGCTTAGAATGAGACCTTAAAGGAGATGAAATCTAATAATCTCCCACATTAATAAAAAAATGAGTCTCTTTTTGTTGCTATTAAGTAGTTGGAGCAACCGTTTAGTCAGATGTCAACTCAATTGAAGAAGCGTTAGAAAGGTACATTTCCTAGCAACATAGTTTAGAATCCCCAGAATGAGGGGCAGTGTATGGCAGTGATGACATGTGGCAACAAGCAGACTATTGACCCATCGATGCCAATTGATGCTGGTCAGATTTGTTAAGGAGATGGTTGAGAACAATGAAGCAGAGACCAGAGATGTTAGCACCAGGGATGGGGTGAGTGATGCAGCAGTGACGCCATAAAAGGTGAAACCTATTCATAGACCTCCCTCTCTTTTCCCTCAATGACTCAAAAAGAAGGAGGAGGAAGGTATATTTCAACACTTCATCTCCATGCTGAAGCAACTGTCCATCAATACCCCTCTCATTGAGGCATTGGAGAAGATTCCTAGGTATGCAAAGTTCATGAAAGACTTGGTAACAAAAAAGAGGACTATGATCCAAGAACTCTCTCAAGAGCTTCAGCATTGTAGTGCGATAGCAACAAAGTCCTTAGTGCAGAAAAGAGAAGATCCCGGAGCATTCACCATACCCTGCACCATTGGAGATGTTGAATTTGCAAAGACATCATGTGATATAGGCGCCAGCATCAATCTAATCTCTCTTGTAGTGATCAAGAAGTTAGGCTTGGGAGCCTCCACTCCAACAAATGTGCGGTTGTTGATGGCTTACAAGATGGTGAAGAAGCTTGTGGGAATATTGTATGACATCCTTGTCAAAGTGAAAAATTCATATTCCCTGCTGACTTTGTGATCCTTGATTGTGAAATTGATTTCAAAGTCCCTATCATATTGGGAAGGCCCTTCTTAGCCACTGGGCGAGCACTGGTGGATATGAAATCAAGCGAACTCAAGTTCCAATTGAATGAGGAAGAAGTCATCTTCAATATCTTTCAATTTATGAAGAGGCCTAATGATTTGAAGATGGAAGTTTGGGAACTTGGTGAAGTTTCAGCAACCAAGTTGTCCACGTTGTGCCGCGATAATTAATTAGGCACTACTTGGGAGGCAACCCAAGATATCTACTATAATAGTAGTGTTTTTTGGGTTTTTGGACTTGTAGGTAGTTTAATTTTATCGTTTGGTTGTAATTGTTTTGACTTTTAAGACTTATGACATATAGGGTAACAATTTCTTCTATGAAGGATATGCAGGAAAAAGGCTAAGGCATCCAAATAGAGATGAAAAGATACAAAATATGGTTCTACAACTAGTTCTACGAGTTGTGGTTCACACCACGACTCATTCACTAACTTGTAGAACACTTCCAGTAAGCAAATTTTTGTGCACTCTAGTGCATGAGCCAACTTTATGGCTCGTAGATAAAACTACGGGTCATGAACGGGGCTCGTAGACCCCAAGTGAGATTCCTAAAACTACTTAAGTGTTGGGGGGCTTCTACAACCTAATCTACGAATCATATGTCCATGTACGACTCGTAGATAGATCTTTGAGGCCAATCTCCCAAATTAAGGTTCAGGCACACTACGAAACCATGTTTTACGGATCATACAATCTTCTATGGCCCATATCATGGTTTTCTAGGGTCTGAACTCAATTTCCACCTGACTCGGGAACTGTTATAAAAGAGGGGTAAAATAATTTACCCCTAATTCTTGCCTAAACTTCCTGAAATATCCAAAACCCTTCTTCTCCCTCGCATCTCCGACCACTGTCCAGCTAACCCCCATACTTTTCAATGTGCATTTGGCAAGCTCCGGCCACCTAGGGTTTCACCTATTTCAGCTTCCTCCAATTTCTCAATTTTCAATCAAAATTTGGTATGTTCTTAACTTTAATTTTCATATATCACCAGAACTTGTATCATTAGATTGGATTTTTGTTAGGTATGGTAATTTGAGGTTTATATGCTCAAAGGTTGTGTGGCCCATTCATAAGGAATAATATATGCTTAAAGCTAATTATGTAGTAGCCTTTGAATTGAACCATGTATGTGCCGGATAATATGTTTAATGTAATTGGCCATGAACTGCCTATATGTCATTTCTTTAAATCACGTAATCACATGTCCTCAAAGTAAATTGATCTATTTGTTTGAAAAATGACATGTGATTATGCGTCTGTGAATATTAACATGAATTTAAGTTGGCCAAGGGTGGTCAGAACATCATGTGAATGTGGAATTGATGTTTGATGGAGTAGTCTCATAATTGACACATATGGGGTGTTGGTTAACCTGGTGGAATTTTTTGAGTGCGTAAATTGATGCTTCAAAACTGAGTATAATTTTTTTGCCTTATTGATGATCTCAGGATGGAGCCCATTTGATGGACTTAGATAGCCTAAGTTGCTGTATTTTCTATAACACAAGGGTCTTCTACGACTCGTGTATTAATCCACGAGCCATAGTTTCTCTTCGTGAGTAAAACTAGTAGCTTAGGAATTTTTGAAATTCCATCAGATGAAACTATTTACAGGTCGTAGTTTAGGCTACAACTCATAGACTGATTTCTGATATGCTGTTAAAATACAATATTTTTTATGCTTAAAACTTGGTTATGTTTTCTCAATGCAATGTTAATAGGTTTGATGTGTTTTTGTGATTGTTTTGCAGGATTTTAGGGTTGGTATTGATTTTGGGAAGAATATGCTGAAGTTGTTGATTTTGAGGATCCACGAGACCTGTTATGGGCCGTAAAGTATTCTATGGGACGTGACGGAGGTTTCATGTGGAATTCTAGTGAGGGGTAGATTTCTGAAGTTTAGTCTACGAACATGCAGACAAGTCATGGAACACTTTACGAGTCGTAGATCATGTCTCATACCTTGAGGATCAGAAAGGGAGGACTTTTTGAAGTTTAATCAGACGAAACCCCCTACAGGCTGTAGAACCTTTTACGGGCCACAGAGAGGTGTTGTAGAAGTCAAGTTCATATTTGCAGCAATAAAGTACGAATGCCCAACTATGAGGCGTAAATCACTATACGACCCGTAGTGCATCTCATGGAGCGTGCTGACCTAGTTATCCCATTTTATTTAGAACTTGTATTTTAAACATTATAAATAAGTTTTTACGTTATTTTTATTAGGGAGTTTAGAGAGTTTGAAGAGTCAGCAAGTTTAGAGTAAGAAATAGTAGAAAAAAATATTGGAGAGTTTGAGAAACACTTGTACATTTTAATTTCATCTTCTAATTACAATCTTGTGATTCTTCATTGAAGCTTGGATTTTCTTGTGCTAAATTCAATTGTGTAAGTTCTCTATTATGTTATTCAAATTTATTAGTGTTGCATCTACACAAATCATGAGTAGCTAGATCTACAACTAGGGTTGTGAAAACTATGAAGAACTAACAAGGTAAAATCGGATAATTTCTAATTCTTGAAAAGTGTGCATGTATGTATTAATTAATTCTCTTCATTTTGTATGTTTTCTAGTGGTGGCCAACAATAGAACCCCCTAGTGTTACTGACTCGACCAAGGTAGTAATGAATAGAAAAAAAGATTAATTAATAGGATTCGATCGATGTTTCTCATCTAAAACTGAAGTGAGCCAAGGGAAGGTTGTATTGGGACAATAGGTAAGGGTTAGTAATGTCACGCTGTGGATATGGACCAAGTCAAATAATAAAATTTGCCTCTCGCCTAGGCCAAAGGGTTTGGTGAACTAAACTTACTGTTCTGCGTGTTACACACTAAAAAAGAATTAGGTTATCTAGTGATACTAATTTAGGGAATCCTAGGAAACACAATACCCTAGTTTCTCTCCATATTGGTTAAATCCTTGTGTTAGTTAGGATTACTTTTAACTTATTATTATAATCCCCCCCCCACCGGGGATATAGGTTGGTTAATAACCCAAATTTCATAACTGAATTCTTCTAAGTCTACCATATTTCCTTGGATTCGACCCTAACCTTGGTTAGATTCTATATTTGACAACGAGCGTTTTAGCCTAAAAAAGGAAGTGTCACATGGGCGACATCAAGTTTTTGGCGCCGTTGATAGGGAATACGACTGGACTTGTCTAATTCAAGTAATTTGAGGATTAATTCTTATTTCTCTCATTTAATATCTTTTGTAGTTTTTGTTTTCTTTCAGGGTGTAAGAGTAGTGTTTGCCCAACACGCGAAGTCGAGGCATACCCTTGACACCTTTTGACCCAGAGATCCAAAGAACACTAAGAAGAATGGCCAAGATAACGCCAACATTGCGGTAAATGCAACCCTGAATAGAAATGAGGATGAGAATGTCGATAATGAAAACCCACCTCCTCTTGAGGACATTTCTCAATAGCCACAGGACTTCAATGCCAACGCTTATCAGTGGACTCAATATAGGATGAATCCCATGGCTATGGAGGTGACTGGAGCCATTGTGTTTCCACCACTACTGGTTGACACAAAGTTCATAGTTTTGAGTGGGTTGCTTCAACTACTTTAGAACCGTGAGTTGTTCACGGGTCTACCATCAGAGGATCCGCATAGCCATCTACACAATGTTGCTTTTGTCTGCAAGAGTGTGGTGGGAACACATAATCTGTCTATGGATGTTGTGGGACTTCATGTCTTCCCATTATCTCTGACAATGCAGCGCTATGGCTATATGAGCTCCCGCAGAGTTTGATCACCAATTTGGCTAAGTTGTAGAGGGTCTTTTTAGAGAGGTACTTTTCAAGATCGAAAAAGTTCAAGTTCAAAGACCAGATCAACAACTTTGAGCAACTTCCGGGTGACTTGATCAGTACTATATGAGAGCGATTCACTAAATTCTTGAGGAGTGTCCCAAACTTTAGAATCATTAATGATGTCTTGGTGGAGATCTTCTACCGTGCCCTGGATGAGAATAGTCAAGCCTGTGTTGATACTATTATAGGGGGCATATTCTTAGATCAACAATTTGCAAGGATCACTGAAAGGATGGAGAGAGTGGTCAAGATCAATAGCGCATGGGGGCAGAGGGACAGAGCATCTACCAAAAGTTCACGTGCTATCAGTATTGGTTCGGAGCAAGCTAAAATAAATGAAAAGATTATGTAAGAGCTTTCCTAAATCGGTATAGGCATTAAGGTGATAATGAAGCAGAATCAGGAATAAGTCAATATAGTTGTTCATCAACCTCCACATGTACCCATGTATGATGGTCCCTACTATAAGAAGGACACATGTTTTATTGATGATCAGATGGAAGATTTTCGGACTAACGGCCAAGGGTCCAATCAAGACTATTGGTGCCAAGGTCAAGGAAATCAAGGTCAGAACTTCAATTGAGATGGAGCTTTCAGAGATAACCATAGAGGGTACGATGATACGAATCAGGGGCCAAGACAGAGATACAGATTGGGGCCACAGAGATGGTTACAGAAATGGTCCTTATGTGCCTCCACATAACCGTGACATGGGTTCTAGTAGTTCCAAAGTTGAGGAGATGTTTGACCGCCTGTTTAAGAAAGCTGGGTCACAGGATGAGACTCCGAGAAGGATGAAATCTAACATCTCCAATACAAATCGGAAAATTAAGACTTATTTTGTTGCCATCAAACAACTTGAGCAACAGTTTGGTCAAGTGTCGACTTAACTTAACTAGTGTCAGAGGGGTATATGCCTAGCAACACAATTCAGAATCCTAAGAATAAAGGGTAGTGCATGGAGGTTACTACTCATGGTGGCAAGAGTACCATTGATCATCCAACACTAGTTAATGAAGATGATGTTTGAGAAGAGACCATTGAGGTGAAGGATGCGGATATAGGAGATGATCATGGCAATTATGGGATGAGTGATGCTGCAGATGCCCCACCAAATCTAGAGCCCATTCCTAGGCCTCCTCCTCCCTTCCCTCAAAGAATTAAAAAAGAAGGATGAGGAGGGAAAGTTGAAGCACTTTCTCTCTATGCTGAAGCAACTCTCCATTAATATCTCTCTCATTAAGGCGTTGGAGAAGATGCTAGGGTATGCAAAGTATATGAAGGACCTAGTTATGAAGAAGTGCACTATAAGTCAAGAGCTCTCCCAAGAGCTTTAACATTGCAGTGCAATTGCTACGAGGTTCTTGGTTCAAAAGCAAGAAGATCCTCTGGTGCTTTTACCATACCCTACACCACTGGAGATATGGAGTTCGTAAGGGCATTATGTGATCTCGATGCCAGCATCAGTCTGATGCCCCTAGCGGTATTCAAGAAGCTAGGACTGGGTGCCCCTATTTCGACGAGCATGCAGTTGGGTGTAGAAGCCTATGGGAATGTTTTATGATATGCTTGTCCAGGTGGATAAATTCATATTCCCTGTACACTTGTGATCCTGAATTATGAGGTTGACTTCGAAGTCCCTATCATCTTGGGGAGGCCCATCCTAGCCACTAGACGCACTTTAGTGGACATAGAGACGAGCTAACTCAAGTTCAGGTTGGGAAAAGATGAGGTCATTTTCAACATTTGCAAACATGCAACAAAAGGGGATGAGTTGAGGGTGATCTCTGTTATTGAGAGTGTTGATGATGCTGAGCAAGAGGTACCAATTAAGGTGAGACTAGGTGTCGACACTTTGGTAGCTGTGCTGATGAACTTTGATAGTGATGGTATCTCAAATTATGAGGAGACGGTGGATGCATTGGGGGTATCCTACGCTCACAAACACCAATCTAAGTTGAAGCTAGACTTGCAGAATCGAGAGTCACCACCTAGCAAACCATCCGTAGAAGTACCACCGGTGCTGGAGTTGAAGGCTCTTCCAGCACATCTGAGATATCCATTTTTTGGCACCGAAAACACCTTATCAGTCATAATTGTTGCGAACCTGAATGATGAGCAGGTGAATTCCCTTGTCTTGGTGCTCAAACAATTCAAGAAGGTCATTAGGTGGACGATTTCAGATATCATTAGTATCCTTCCCAGGATATGTACACATAAAATTCAATTGGTCAGGGAATACAAGCCAAGCATTGAGTATCAAAGGCATCTCAACCCCTTGTGCAAGAGGTTGTGCATAAAAAAATCATCAAGTGGTTGTAGGAGTGATATATCTGATCGTTGATAGTGAATGGAAAAGCCCAGTTTAGTATGTTCTGAAGAAAGGAGGTATCACTGTGGTCCCAAATTCCAACAATGAGTTCATCCCTATGCGGCCATTCACAAGATGGATAGTGTGCATGGACTACAGGAAGCTCAATGCATCGACGGAAAAGGACCACTTCCCTATGCCATTCATGGATCAGATGTTAGACTGATTGGATGGAAAAAGATGGTACTATTTTCTTGATGGGTATTCAAGCTTCAATCAGATCACTATTTTTCCAGAGGATCAGAAGAAGACAACTTTTACATGCCCTATGGCACCTTAGCATTCAAGAGGATGCCATTCGGGTTGTGTAACACCCTAACAATATTCCAAAGATGCATAATGTCTATCTTCTCAAACATTGTGGAGCACACTATTTAAGTCTTTATGGATGACTTTAGTTTTGTCGGGGACTCATTTGAGGATCGCTTGAAGCACTTGCACGCTATGGTAAGAAGGTGTGAGGAATGTCATCTGGTGCTGAATTGGGAAAAGTGTCACTTTATGGTGAAGGAGGGTATTGTGTTGGGGCATAGAATCTCCATCAAAGGAATCGAGGTTGATAGAGCTAAAGTAGAAGTGATTGAGAAGCTTTCCTATCCATTTCAGTCAAGGGTGTGAGAAGCTTCCTAGGGCATGCAGGGTTCTACTGGCGGTTCATAAAAGACTTCTCTAAAATTGCACATCCATTGTGCAAGTTTCTTGTGAAGGATGCTAAGTTCGTGTTTGATGAAGCGTGCCTCAAAGCCTTTGAAGGATTGAAGCATAAGCTGATTTCAACCCTAATCATTATAGCTCCAAATTGGTCAAAGTCCTTTGAAATCATGTGTGATACAAGTGGGGTTGCGCTAGGTGTAGTATCGGGACAACACCAAGAGAAGATATTACATCCCATATATTATGCTAGCAAAGCCCTAAATATAGTCGAGAAGAACTACACTGTGACTGAGTAGGAGTTACTTGTGGTGGTTTTTACGTTCGAGAAATTTAGGTCATATCTATTGAGGACCAAAGTAGTGGTGCACACAGACCACTCAGCACTGCGGTATTTGATGGTGAAGAAGGATGCAAAACCAAGGTTGATGAGATGGGTACTTCTCCTCTAGGAATTTGATTTCAATGTCATCGATAGAAAGGGGGCTAAAAATCAGGTCGCAGATCACCTTTCCAGGTTAGAAGATTGGGTGATGGCAAAGTTTGATGATGGATTGCAGATCAACGACTCATTCCCATACGAGAGAGTGTTGGAAGCATCCCATGATCTATTACCATGGTTTATTTCTAACATTGAACTTCAAAACAAAGGAGAAGAAGACAATTTGCGACTGCAAGTGTCCATGAAATAACGCTTATATAAGTGTTGTTTGAATGGGTTGTGTCAGCCTTTTCCATGTATTAGAATTGACAGATCACAAAAGGGAAGCAAGGCCATTTATCTTATTGTTGGATGCAAGAATCCCCTCTTCGCCCAAGGAATACTTACCAAAGGGAAATATTAACTACTTGAATTACTCATCGGCTTATTCTTCAACATCAGTCGGTTCGGACCTCCACTTAGTTTCACCCAAGCTTCATCCTGATCATGGATAGATCACCCAGGTTCGAGTCCATAAGCAGTGACAATTTTCCTATGAAGACTTACTTTCACTACAGCTTCGGTGGGTTCCCATAACCAAGCCACTCCCTATGAGTCGTCGGCTTATTCTTCAACAGGCACGCTAGAGTATGCAAACTATTTGCTAAGTGATATTGTGCATCTTGATCTATATACCCACCAGCACTGAAAGTTCATGTCTAATATGAGAAAGTTCTTTTGGGATGACCCATACTTGTTTCACGTATGTGTGGATGGGATTATTTGTCGTTGTGTTCCTGAGATTGAGATGATGAATATCCTCGAGGCATGTCACTCGTTGTTGGTAGGTGGGTATCATAGTGGAGTCCGGACAGCACACAAGATCTCACAGTGTGGGTACTATTGGCCCACAATCCACCAAGATGCTCGTGACTATGCCAAAGCATGAGATAGGTGCCAAGGAGAAGGTGGTGTTTCCGCAAATATAAGCTCCATCTAAACCCCATCATGGTGATTTAGTTATTTGATGTATGGGGAATAGACTTCATGGGTCCTTTTGTTAGCTCGTATGGAAATAAATACATCATAGTCATTATGGATTATGTATCAAAATGGGTAGAGAAAATTGATCTACTCAACAATGAAGGCAAAAGTAGCACAATGTTTCTAAAAAGGAACATCTTCTCGAGGTTTGGGACCCCTCGAGCGATCATTAGAGATGGAGGTTCCCACTTTTGGAACAAATTATCCGAGGATCTACTTGAAACGTTTCGGATAAACATCGAGTGGCAACACTGTATCATCCTCAGACAAGCGGGCAAGTGGAGGTGTCTAATAGGGAGATTAAACAGATCCTATCCAAGACCGTGAATGCGAATCAGACAAATTGGTTGGGGAAGCTTGATGATGCATGGGCATACCGGACAACATTCAAGACTCCTATAGGCATGTCTCCCTACCAACTTATCTTTTGGAAGGCATGTCATTTGCTGGTGGAGCTTGAGCATAAGGCGATGTGGGCGCTAAAGAAGTTGAATCTAGACTGGAATGATGCGACAAACACTAGGCTGAGCCAACTCAATGAGCTTGATGAATTTTTTTGAAGCCGTATGAGAGCTCAGCCTTGTACAGACAAAGGATGAAGTTGCAACATGCTCGTTGCATAGAGAATTTTCAGTTTGCACCAGGGGATTTGGTGCTACTGTATGATTCTAGGCTTAAGTTGTTCCCTAGGAACCTCAAATCTAGATGGTTGGGACCCTTTCGAGTAGCACGTGTATTTGATCACAGAGCCATTGAGTTAGAGAGAAGAAATAAAGGAACATTAAAAGTAAATGGCCAAAGAGTCAAGTCGTACCTTGGAAACATTGAGGAAATAAAGACATTGGAAGAATGGACGCCTGAGGATGTCTGAGTACTCAAGTTTTCTATGTCGTGTTGCGAAAATAAATTAAGCGCTACTTGGGAGGCAACCTAAGTTAGACACTGGACTTAGGCACCAGGTATGTCTTTTTGACCCCGGTACTTTATTTTATTTTGATTGTGTACATTGAGGACTATGTACCTCTCTTTCGATGGGGTGTGGGTAGTTATAGGCTTCAGTGAAATCTGAGTAGCCCCAACCATAACTACCCTAATTTTTTAATCCTAGGGGTTTTCTTGCCTGTGTTCTTTCCCCATGGATATTTATTTTCTATTGAACCAGGATGTTTAGGTAGTATTTGTAGCATATAGTGCTGAGATTTGTGGCATATAAAATGATACCCAATAAATTTTATATTAATTAGTCTAGATAGCAACCATACATATTTAAGTGTGTTGAACAATGTTTGTTTTGATAAGTGAGGATAGAATTGAGATAAAGAGCATGATTGAGCCTGTGTTGATAATGTAATCAGTGCCATGTGAGTGTGAGCTTAATTTGCTAAATTCATGTATTATGCTTCAATTCAGAACTTCCCCTGTTACTCTGATTTAGATTTTAGGTTAGTTGGTTAGGAAAGGATCTTAGTCCATTATTCATAACAGTCCACTTAGCCTAAATGACCAACGAAATATGCAGAATATCCCTTGATCCTAATGTTTGAGCCTGACATGTACCTCTTCTTTGTAAATACCTAATGACCTAGTCTTATTAGTTGTAAAATCCTGGAATTGGCCCTGGTCCTTCCTTGAACATTGTGCACCTTGACTGAGGCAAAAAGCCAGTTGAGGGTGGCTAGTGTAAGGGTAAAATACAAAATGAGGGGGAAAGTTAGTGATACATGAAAAAGGAGAAAAATCATGTATTGAGCGCAAGAAAAGTAAGTAATGCCTTAGTTATGACCTAAAAAGAAAAATGAAGTATAAATACAAGGCAAAAAGTGGAAAAATGAAAGAAAGCACCCAGAAAAGCTTGAAATAGGAGAAAGGGAGAATGGAATGAAAAGTAACAGTGTTGGTAGGGCCAAAGTGTAGAGAACTGCAATGTCAAGGAGGGCCTTTAGTCACTATGTTCCTAAAATATCACACCAAAGCCCCCTGAGCCTATGTTACAAGCCTGTAAAGTCCTAAAGTGATCCTAGTCCAAGTAGTCAAAGGTAGCATATGGTATTGGGCATGATACATGAATATCTTTGGTGAGAGTGAGTGATTTTGCATAGTCCCAAGATTATATATGAAAACATTTTTAAGAGCGAGATGTAGGACTTCTTTTTGTGAGGGCACTTGCATTGCATTGATTGATAGCATTAGACTTATTCAGTGATTGTGTCTTATTGGTAGTACCTCACTTGTCATAGTTGCATTGTTACATGCATTAGTATGCACTGGTTTGCTGGATAACTATCTGATTGTGTTTTGAAAAGTGGTGTGGGTATTTAGGCTTAAGTTTGATGAGATGTGTGCCATTAGATTGAGGTCTGTAAGTTGTTGTACTGCTTATATAGATTGAGTTTGTTGCTAGAGGACAAGCAACAATTTTAAGTTGAGGGTGTTGATGTGCTGTCAAAATACAACACTTTTGATGCTTAAAACTTAGAATGTTGTGTGTTCTCAATGCGATGTCAGTAGGTTTGATGTGTTTTTATAGTTGTTTTGCAGGATTTTAGGGTTGGCATTGATTTTGGGAAGAATATGTAGAGGTTGCTGATATTGAGGATCCATGAGACCCTTTATGGGCCGTAAAGTATTCTATGGGCCGTGAAGGAGGTTTCATGTGGAATTCCAGTGAGGGGTAGATGTCTAAAATTTGGTCTACGAACTTGCAAATGAGTCGTGGAACACTTTACGAGTCGCAGATCAAGTCTCGTGCCCTGAGGGTAAAAAAAGGAGGACTTTTTGAAGTTTATCAGATGAAACCCCCTACGTATCATATAACCTTTTACGGGCTGTAGAGGGGTATCGTAGAAGCCAAGTCTAGATTTGCAGCAACAAAGTGCGAAAGCCCGACTATAATCCATAAATCACTATACAACCTGTAGTGCATCTAGTGGAGCGTGCCGACCTAGTTATCCTATTTTTTTAGGACTTGTATTTTAAACATTATAAATAGCGTTTTCTGTTATTTTATTAGGGTGTATGTGGGGCATGCAATAGATATACCAAGACGACCTCTAGATCAAGTCTCGTGCCCTGAGGGTCAAAAAAAGAGGACTTTTTGAAGTTTATCAGACGAAATCCCCTATGTATCATATAACCTTTTACGGGCCGTAGAGGGGTATCGTAGAAGTCAAGTCTAGATTTGCAGCAACAAAGTGCGAAAGCCCGACTATGGACCATAAATCACTATACAACCTGTAGTGCATCTAGTGGAGCGTGCCGACCTAGTTATCCTATTTTTTTAGGACATGTATTTTAAACATTATAAATAGCGTTTTCTGTTATTTTATTAGGGTGTATGTGGGGCATGCAATAGATATACCGAGACGACCTCTAGCATGACGAGTAGGGCTAACAGGCCCGTACTATATTTGAGGAGATCCAGATTATCACTTCTAGGCTGGATGATGTGTTGTCTAAATATAACACTTTTGATGCTTAAAACGAGGAATTTTCAGTGTTGTTGAAGCAATGTTAGTGGTTTGGTGTTTTTTATGTTTGTTTTTCTGGATTACAGGCTTTGGCATGATTTTGGGCTAAGTGTTGCAGATGCTAAGATTTTCATAAGGTACGAAGCATTCTATAGGCTATAGAAGGTCCCACGAGCCATAGAGTTATTTCATGGTTGAGATCCAGTGAAGGGCCTTTTTATTGAAGTTACATCCACGAACTATCAGAGAAGCCATGGAATTTTATACGAGTCAAGGATTAGGTTTCGTGCCTTGAGGATCAAAATTGGAGAAGTTTCTGAAAATTTGTTAGACAAAACCCTATACGGGTCGTAAGTCTAAATACGGCCAATAGAAAGGTCTCGTAGAAGGGCTATCCAATTTTGAAGCATGAAGATTACGATCTCCTGGTACGGGTCATAGAACTTTGCAAGGCCCGTAATCCCATTCATAATGCCTACTTAATCTAGTTTTCCAATTTTTTTTACATATATTTTAGTTATTATAAATAGGGTTTTTAGTTTATTTTAGGCTGTGAATGAGGAGAGAAGGTAAAAAAAACATACGAGACACTTGAGAAATAATTTTGTTATATTTAACAATACTTTATGATTTCTAGTGAAGAATTTGGGATTTCATGTTCTTAAGTTTATCATTGTAAGTGCTTAATTATGTTATTCTATATCATGATTCTTTCATCTAAAATCATTATGCATAGCTAAATCCACAACTGGGGTTGTGGGAACCATGAAGAACTAACAAGGTAAAATCGAATAATCCTTACTTCTTGAAAAGTGTGCATGCATGTTTTAATTAATTCTCTTTGTTTTGATTTCTTTTTAACTATGGCCAACATTAGAAATCGCCTAGTTCTTACTGACTGGATCAAGGTAGTAATAAATGGCAAAAGAGATTAATTAACAGGATTTGATTGGTTTTTCTCATCTAATCAACTGAACTGGATTGAGGGAAGGTTTTACAGGAACAATAGGTAAGAGTTAGTAATGTCACACTTCGAGGATGGATCAAATCACATAGTGCAGTTTACCTCTCATCTAGATCAAAGGGTTTGGTAAACTTAACTTAACGTTCTGCATGCTACACAATACAAAAGATTGTGATTATTTAGTACTACTAAGTTAGGGAATCATGGAAAACACAATACCTTTTGTGTTTCTCACTGGTTTCACAACACTTGTTCTAGTTTAGGTTTACTTTCTGCAAACTACAAACCCCCCTCCCCTTTTTATGGGAGATAAGTAAGTTAATTCACTCGACATGCTTGTAATTACTTTGAGTCTACCATATTCCCTGTGGGATTCAACCCTAACTTTGGTTAGGTTATATATCTTGGCAACAACCATTTAAACCTTCAATAAAGAGGTGTACCTTGGGTGACATCAATATTTTTGCATCGTGGCTGGGGATTACGGCTAGATTGGTTTAATTTAAGTAATTAGGGAGTTAATCCTTATTTCCCTAATTTTACATTTTTATTATTTTTATTTTTTTTAGCATGCAAGTGTAGTGTATGCACAACACTCAAAGTCGAGGCAAATTCTTGACTCCATTTGACCTTACGATCTAGAAGACACTAAGAAGAATAGCCTAGAACAACGCAAATAACGTCGCAAATGAGGCAGTGAATGCATCACTGAACCAAAATAATGATAATAACAACCCACCTCCACTTGACGATGTTAATCCACCACCACAGGATCTTGAAGCCGCAACTCACTCATGGAATCAATATCGGCTTGATCCTTTGGTGTTGGACGTCACAGGAGCTATCATTTTACCTCCACTACCAGATGACACGAAGTTCGTTGTTTTGAGTGGTTTGTTTCAAATGCTGAAAAATCGTGGGTTGTTCTCGGACCTACCATCAAAGGATCTGCATAACCATCTACACAGTGTTGTCTTCATCTAAAAGACCATGATGGGAAGTCAGAACCTATCCATTGATATCATTGGGCTCCATGTCTTCCTATTGTGTTTTAACAGGCGATCCAGCTCTATGGGTATTCTCTCTCCCACAGAGTTCAATCAGCTGCTGGGTAGAACTGTAGAAGTCTTTTTCGGAGAGGTTATTTCTGAGGTCCAAAAATCTAAAGTTGAAGGACCGTATCAACAACTTCGAGCAATTGCCTGGTAATTTGATCAACACCATGTTGGAGAGGTTCACAAAGTGCCTAAAGAGTGTCCCTGACCACAAGATCGTGGATGATGAATTAGTGTAGATCTTCTATCAAGTCCTGGACTAAAATAGCGAAGTCTTTGCTACACTATCATGGGAGGCTCGTTTCTAGATCGTCCATTTCCATTGACCGTTGAAAGGTTGGAGAAAGTGGTCAAGATGAATCATGCATGGGGGACGAGAGACAAGTCAACAACTAAGAGCTCATTCTTAGTCAGTATTAGTTTAGTGCAAGCAAACATAAACGAGGATATGATGCAATAGTTTGCAGTACCAATTTGGACTTGTTGATGAAGTAGATAACCTGGGAATGCAGTAGCTTATCAGCCTTCACAAGCACCCATGTATGAGGAACTTCACTATGAGGAAGACACTTGCTTTGTCATTAATAAGATCGCGAGTTTCTAGACCAACACCAAGGGTCCAATTAGTACTATTGGCGCCAAGATCAAGAAAACCAAGGTCAGAAGTTTAACAGGAATGGCGCTTTTAGAGATAAAATCGAGGAGGTTATTATGACAGGAACAGGGGCCAAGACAGAGATACTAAGTGGGGATATAGAGATGGTTACAGAAATGGTCCATATGTGCCACCACATAATCAAGATGCTGGTGTTGGTAGTTCTTGGACTGAAGGGATTTTTGAATGATTGTTAAAGACAGTTGACGCTTAGGGTAAAATCTTGAAGGGAATGAACTCTGACATATTCAGTATTATTAGAAAAATCAAGTCTCATTCTATTGCTATCAAGTAGCTAGAGCAATAGTTCGGTCAAATATCGACTCAATTAAACCATCATCAGAAAGGTACATTGCCTAGTAACATAGTTTAGAACCCAAAGAATGAGGCGAAGTGTATGTCAGTGATGATTCATGGCGGCAAATAAACCATTGACCCTTCGATGTTGGTTGATGATGATGATGTTTAAAAGCAAGGAAGTAGAGTCTAGAGATGCTCGTGCCAAGGATGAGGTGAATGATGCAAAAATGATGCCACAGAGGTTGAAACCATTCCTAGACCTCCCCCTCTTTTCCCTTAGAGACTCAAAAGAAGGAGAAGGAAGGTAAATTCCAGCACTTCATCTCCATGCTGAAGTAATTCTCCATCAACATTCCTCTCATTAAGGAATTGGAGAAGATGCTTGGGTACGAAAAGTTCATGAAGTACATGGTCATAAAGAAGCATTCAGTGCAACAACAACGAGGTCCGTAGTGCAGAAGCAAGAAGATCTTGGAGCATTCATCGTACCCTACACCATTGAAGATGTTAAGTTCGCAAAGGCATTATGTGATCCAGGCACCAAAATCATTTTAATGCCCCTTACTATGTCTAAGAAGCTAGGCTTGAGAGCCCCTACTCCTGAGAACAAGCAATTGTTAATGGTGGACCTAATAGTGAAAAAACCTGTGGAGATATTATATGACGTCCTTGTCAATGTGAAAAAATTCATATTCCCCATAGACTTTGTGATTCTTGACTGTGAGGTTGATTTCAATGTCCCAATCATCTTAGGAAGGTCCTTCTTAGCCACTAGACGAGCACTGGTGGACATAGATTTCGGCCAACTCAATTTCAGATTGGGTAAGGATGAGGTTGTTTTCAACGTTTGCCAGCATACAAAGAAGAATGATTATTTGAATATAGTCTTTATCATTAAGACCATTGATGAGCCAAAACCAGAGGTACCAATTGAAGAAAGACTGGGTGTCGACACTTTAGAGGTAGTGTTAATAAATTTTGGAGTGACAATATCCCAGACTATGAAGAGAGAGTAAAGGCCCTAGGGGTATTTGGTTTCACTAGACGCCATGCTAAGCTTGAATTAAACTTGAAACATCAAAAGTCACCACATACTAGACCATCCATTAAAGAGCCACCGGTGTGGGAATTGAAGGCTCCTTCCATCCTATCTGAGGTATGTATTTTGGGGTGCTAACAATACTTTGCCTGTTATTGTTGCTGCAAATCTTAATGACGAACAGGTGAATGCATTGATCACACTGCTCAAGCAGTTTAAAAAGACTAATAGATGGACAATTATTGACATCATTGGCATCCCGCCTGGGGTGTGCACTCAAAATTTCAACTGGTCAAGAAGTACAAGCCAAGTATTGAACACCAAAGGCATCTTAACCCACCTATGCAAGAAGTCGTGCACAAGGAAATCATCAAGGGACGCAGGTGTGATATATGTAATCGCTGATAGTGAACAGGTGAACCCGATCTAGTTCATTCCAAAGAAGGGAGGTTCAGCATGGTCCCACATGCTAGTAATAAGTTGAACCCTATGTGACCAGTCACTGGTTGGAGGGTGTGCATTGACTATAGAAAGCTTAATGCATCAACTGAAAAGGACCATTTCCCTATGCCTTTCATGGACCAGACGCTAGACCGCTTCGCAGGAAAAGGTTGATATTGGTTTCTTAATGGTTACTCGAGCTACAATTAGATCTCTGTTAATCTAGAATACTAAGAGAAAATGACGTTAGCATGTCCCTATGACACCTTCACATTTAAAAGGATGCCATTTGGGTTGTGTAATGCACCATAACATTCCAAAGATGCATGATGTTTATCTTCTCAGTCATATTGGAAGACATTATCGAGGTATTCATTGATGACTTTAGTGTGGTTGATGACTCATTTGAAGACTTCTTGAAACATTTTCATGCGGTGCTTAGTAGATGTGAAGAATGCCATATGTTTCTAAATTAGGAAAGTGTCACTTCATAGTGAAGGAAGGCATTGTGTTGGGGCACAAAATCTCCATCAAAGGCATTGAGATGGATAGAGCTAAAGTGGAGGTGATTGAGAAGCTTCCTCCACCCATCTCTATTAAGGGTGTGAGGAGTTTTCTACACTATGCAGGATTCTATAGGTGCTTTATAAAGGACTTCTCAAAGATTGCACACCCCTTGATGCTAAGTTCATGTTTGATGATGCATGCTTGAAAGAGTTCCAAGGGTTGAAGTAGAAGTTGATTTTAGCTCCTATCATCGTTGCTCCGGACTGGTCAAAGCCCTTCGAGATAATGTGTGATGCAAGTGTGGTTGCACTTGGTATGGTGTAGGGACAGCGCAGAGAGAAGATTCTACATACCATATATTATGCTAGTGAAGCCCCAAATGCAGCACAGAAAAACTAAACTATCACATAGCAGGAGTTACTTGTAGTGGTCTTTGCGTTCATGGAATTCAGGTCTTATATTTTAGGAACAAAAGTCATTGTACATAGTGACCATTTTGCATTCCAGTACTTAATGGCAAAGAAGGATGTGAAACCGAGATTGATCTAATATGTACCCCTTTTTCAAGAGTTTGACTTTGATGTGATTTACAGAAAGAGGACTGAAAATCAAGTTGTAGACTACCTTTCCATATAAGAGGATGAGGCCATTGCAAATTCGATCTGGGGCGGAGATTGATGATTCGATTCCTAATGAGATAGTGTTAGAATCATCACATGACATGATACCAGGGTTTGTAAATTATGTAAACTATTTAGTTAGTGATATTGTGCCATTGGGCTTGACTATTCACCAGTGCCGCAAATTTATGTCTGATATGAGAAAGTTTTTCTGGGATGATCCATATTTGATTCATGATTGTGCAGATAGGATTATTCGTCATTTTGTTCCTGATGTCAAAATGATGAGTATCTTGGAGGCGTGCCACTCATCCTTAGTGGGTGGGCATCATTGTGGAATTTGCACAACACACAAGATCTTATAGTGTGGCTACTATTGTCCAACCATCCACCAAGACGCCCACGACTACACCAAAGCTTCTGATAGATTCTAGAGAGAAGGTGGTGTTTCTTGCAAGCATGAGCTCCTTCTAAACCCTATTACGGTGAGTGAATTATTCGATGTGGGGGGCAAGGGAAGATTTCAAGGGCCCATTTGTTATCTCCCATGGGAATAAGTATAGTCTAGTGGTTGTGGACTATGTATCAAAATGGGTGGAGGCAGTGGCGCTTCCCAACAATGAAGGCAAAAGTGTCACAACATTTCTAAAATGGAACATCTTCTCAAGGTTTGACACCCCTCGGGCGATCATCAATGATGGAGTTTTTTATAACATTCAAACATACTCCTTTTTACAGAATATGGATAATCGTTAGCAATATATTTACCTAACTAAGATTCGGGATTGATCCCACAGGGAATAGGTTGAAACAACTTTACTAGTTATCCTACTTCGATCATTGGTTCTATTTCCAGAAAACAAACAATGAAAAAGTAAAAATGGGAGGTTTTTGAACTAAGATCCTAACTTTGAGTACGAATGCAGATAAAATAAACTAAGGCTCAGATAGTTTAATGATGACTTAGGGTTGCAGTCCCAATGACGTATAACTATTAAGCATTTAACATCGGGTTTATTGTTCATTATATTGCATGCAAAATCTAGCGAGTTGGGTAACCTCTAGTTCACCTCCCGGTCCTTCCTAGAAGTAGAAAACTATCACCTCTCGGTCTCAAGTTCTTTAGATACAAGCTAATCCCCAAGCCTAAGTATATCATCCCCTCTCGGGCTCAAGTGACTTAAACGTAGGTCGATTGCCTCTATCTACTGTTGTAATTCCCTTTTCCTAATCATCAAGTTCCTTCTAGAAAACTAACAAATACAAGCAAGTTCTCAATGCGTGCACTCATCAAGAAAGACTTTTAAGCAAAGGAAATCACAATACCTACAATACAAGTCTCAATAAAACCTTACGTTTTGCCTATTTCATTAAGACATCATGGTTCCTACAACCCTAGTTGTGGGTCTAGATTATTGAACTTGCAAGTTTTAGAACAAGAACCATTATGTAGTCCATGTTAAAATCAATTACAAGGGAGAAGGAATCAATTCTTAATTCACATGCCAAAACGCAAAGAAAACAAGAATTAAAGACTCAAAACGATAATCAAAGACTCACAACTAACGTTGTTGGCTTTGTGCAGACTGTCCAGCCTTGTTTTTGAAGAGAAAATCTGGAAAAATTTTCATTCAATGGTGTGTCCAGCAGCCCCAAATTGTGGGATGCAAGATGTCCCTTAGAAATAAAACCTAAGTTCTATTTATAATGCTAAAACTCTCCTAAAACGAGTAGGAAAAAGTAAGCCTAATTCGACTAGGAAAGGAATCCTAATTGGACTTGGATTTCCAGTCGCATGATGCTTCACGGACTGGACCACGCCCCGTGGTCCTCTTGAAGGTCACCCAGGCCCTTCCGTGGTGCCTTATTTGATGCTGAAACTGTCCAAAATTTGCCCCTTCTTCACGTACACCTTCACGATCCATGAAGGAGGCACTCGTGAAATTTGCCTTGGCTTTTCTTGTTTTCTCGCTGCCTAGGTGCTTCCCACGAGCACCCTCACGGCTCATGGAGTGCACCACGATTTTTGCAATGGGTCGTGATGAAGTATTTCAAAGACGTTCCTGGAAGCTTCAACTAGATGCCCAGGTTCACGACTAAACATCACCACTGGTCGTGAACATGCCCGTGGTGTGTTCCTTTGCCCTTTTTGGTTGTCTTGTCCCGTACACTCCTGGATCCTTTAGTTACTGCCTTAGCACAATCCTCGCCCCATCATATTTTCACGTAACTGATCATGGATAGCATACACTCCACATGCAACATTATCAACGTGTCTTGATTATTTCTCCGAGATAGCTTGTGTTTTGTTAGCATTTTTAGTCTTTATTGCTGCTTTGCGTTGATTTTCCAACCACACACATGACTAATTTGGTGTGTCCAGGTCATCCACCATCAACTCCCTTCACAAATAAGCAAATTCCAGCTTCAAATCACCTCAAATCAGTCCAACGCCCATAATTCCATGAAATCCTTCTTTTCCTACAAAACAAACATAAAACGCATATTAAACTAACAAATGCGCTTAAGAAATCACAATAATTCTATGTATTAAGCATCATAAAATTCATGTTTTCATGACTTATCAATGGAGGTTCCCATTTCTATAGCTAGTTGTTCAAGGCTCTACTTAAAAAATATGGAGTAAAACATCATGTGGAAACACCCTACTATCCACAGAAAAGGGCACAAGTTGAGGTGTCTAATAAGGAGATCAAATAGATTTTGTCCAAGACGGTGAATGCAAATCAGACCAATTGGTCATGAAAGCTTGATAATGCATTATGGGCATAGTGGACTGCATTTAAGACTCCTATAGGTATGTCTCCTTACAAACTTGTCTTTTGTAAAGCCTATCACTTATTGATGGAGCTTGAACACAAGGCTATGTGGGTGCTCAAAAAAATGAATCAGTCCAATAATACGGCAAACTCCAGGAAGAGCCAACTCAATGAGCTTGACGAGTTCTTCTTGAAGGCATATGAGAGCTCAACCCTGTATAAGTAAAGAATGAAGTTGTAACATGATCGTCGTATTGAGAATTGCCAGTTTGCACTAGGGGATTTAGTGTTTCTATACAATTTCATATTGAAGTTGTTCCCTGGGAAACTAAAGTCCAGATGGTTGGGGCCTTTTAGAGTATCACATGTTTTCGACCATAGGGATATTGAGTTGGAAAAGAGAAATGGCGCAAAATTCAAAGTAAATGGCAAAAGAGTCAAACTGTATCTTGACAATATTGAAGAAGTGAAGACAGTGGAAGCAAAGACACTTGGGGAAGTCTGAGTACCCAAGTTTTCTAAGTCATGCCACGACAATAAATCAGGTGCTGCTTGGGAGGCAACCTAAGGTGGAGACTAGCGCTTAGGCACCCAGGTATGTTGTTTGATCCCTATGCTTTGATATCGCCATATTTTATGCATTGAAGACAATGCAAACTTTTTTCGATGGCTGGAAAAATTTTAAAAAGGATTCTAGGGGCATTCTGGTCCATTCCTAACATCTTCTAAAACCCATGCACGACCAATATAAGCCATTTTCATGAAGAAAGGGTCTAAAACCCCATTCCAAATCCTCTTCCTAACAACGGTAATCCGCTAGGGCTTGAGGGGAGTAGAGAAGAGTTGAGATTGAACAGTCAAGAGGAAGTTCCCCGAGAAATAGTTCTTAGCAATCATCCCAGGTATGTAAGGCTAATTCAAGGCATGGGATTGTTCTTCCATGTGCCCCCTTTGAGTAAATTGAGTCTATGATTGAAGATGATGAGTTATATGTGAAAATCCTTGAATATTCTACTGAGATTCTTCTTAATTCATGTACTTTTCTTAAATTGATGATCATCATAAACTTGATTTACTGCATAAGTTGTTTTCATGAATGATTTTATAAAATTCTATGTCTATTTTACTAAAGAATGCAAGAATGAACTTAGGGATGAGTCTAGAGCCTTAACGATGATGATGTTTATGATGTTGTGATTGTGATCCGAATTGATGAGAGTCTTGATGATGATGTTGCTGAGAATGATGTTCATGAGTCTAAAAACTTGAAACTAAATTCTGAAAGAATGTTTCGAGTCTATGATGTTGATGTTGATGATACAAGTTGATCATGATGTATTATGTTCCCATGGGACCGATGATGAGAAATCTTGATGATGATGTTTTATGAGCATGTCAAGTTCTGGGAGGAGTATTAAGCACTGAAATGGGTGAGAGTGAGTCCCACTCGAACTCATTAACTATGTGGCCCGCGTAGGAGAGGATCAAACCGCAATGCGAATGTTTTCTTTATCCCAAAAGAGGACTGATGTTATTTCTTGTGGATCCACTAATGGTGATGTCCTTTACCCCAGGCAGGGTACTGGATGGATGTGGCAACGACATCGCTTTGTTGTATCATCACTGGCTCATAGGTGATGGTTGTCGGTTAGAAAAACTCCCAGCTAAGTTCCACACTGATAGAACTCTGATGTTGACATGATGACATGAGTCTTGATGGATGTTAATGTTTTATTAACTACCCTTACCCCCGTCCTAGACAGGCATGAGTCTTTCAAGTTGAGTTGAGTCGAGTTTCCTTGAGATGAGTCTGATGTATTGATGAGATGTTGATAGGTCATTTGTCTACTCTTTATTCTTATTTTAGATAGACAATTGACATTCTCACAGAATATGATGTTGAGTTGATGTTATCCCTATATTATTCTATCTATACTATTATATTCAGCCATTTTACATACCATACATTTTACGTACTGACTCCACTCGACGCTGCATCATTTCATGATGTAGATACAGGAGTAAGAGAACTTCAGCAGATGCATCGTTGAGGTCCTGAGATTTTGATTTCAATCATTGATGAGCCTCCTTGCTATCCGAAGGAGCCCTTTTCCCTTATATGTTATTTTTTTTATTGAGTTGGGTAGCCATGGACTGTCATGGTACCCTCTTAGACTGTCTAGTTAAGTTAGAGGCTTCATAGACATGAGTTGAGGTTTGATGTTGAGGTCTTCCTTCGAGTTGAGTTAGTAATATTGTTTACTTATCATTGATGTTGGGACTGAGTTATTGGCCATTGGTCCTTCTTATTGATGTGGTTCACTGCCTTATTCTATTAATGCTTGATGTTGAATGACTGTCCTGAGATTGAGTAGTTTGCTAGGGGACTAGCAATAGTCTCTTAATGTCAGCCACGCTTAGGGTACCCTCCCGAGGCGTGACAGCACTCCTTTTTCACAAGTTTGCCCAACTCGGATAGTTGTATGAATTTGAGGCTATATTCTTTGACAATTATGCCTTCCTGCCTCAAGTTAACAAACTCCTCATCTTTTGCTTCCCTCAACTCTTGTGGAAAGAAGTGGTCAAGAAAAGCACACTCAAAGTCATCCGAAATGGCAGGCTCAGCATCCTCATCTCGGATTTCTTTCCATTGATTGTACCAGACATTTACCATACGCTTGAGTTGATAGGAAGCAAGTTCAACTCCCTCTGTCTCAGTCGCAGGCATAGCTTTCAACACTTTCCATATCTCATCAATAAAATTCTAGGGGGTTTCCTCAACCTTTGATCCGATGAAAACTGGTGGGTTCATCCTCATAAAATCTCTCGGTCTAGTAGCAGTTGTTGGCTCTTGAGAATTAGAACTAGGAGTGTGAACTCTGGTTCCCACTCTGAGCGGCTACCAGTTGGATGAGCATAGTGATAGCTCCTCTAAAATCAGCCTTTGTGGTAGGAATAGGTGGAGCAGTAGGTGTCTGGGGAGTCCCAGCGACTCCAACACGTTGACCTCTACCCCTTGTCTCTATCGGAGGAGGCACTCCTGAAGTAGGATTCTCAACATTGTTGGCTGAAGCATTTCTCTGGGTCATGATACATTTTGGAGGCATGATCTGCAAGCGCGTAACACATGAGCTAGAAAAGAGCTTTGTAGAGTTTTTAACTCTATCGCACGAACTTAGAATATAAGAGAAGTGTAGCAACTCCTAATGTACTATAGTCTCTTGTATAAAGTGTGGTGCATAACACACTCATAAACAAGACTCTACTAGACATGGCTTCATAGACTCCCTAGGACTCTTGAACTCTGTGCTCTAATACCAACTTTGTCACGCCCCAAGAGGGTACCCTTGGCGTGGCCGGCACTAAAAGACTATTGCTAGTCCCCAAGTGAATCACTCGGCCTATCATATTCGTTCAATCACATTCTAGTAGTGGAAGACATCCATGAATCAAACTACTCAATGAAAAGCAATGAAAATCGCTAATAAAAGGACAAAAGGCCAAACAAAGCTATCCATCAACTGAATAAGAGTAGTGTGAAAGAGACTAGTCAAAGATAACATCCCATCACATCAACAGTCTAGTCTATGAAGCCTCTAAAACATCTAAATTATGGTGCCAATGACAGACCCATGGCTACCTCTAAATAGAATTAGATAAGTCTAACTCAAGCTAGAATGCAAACATAATGTCCTATGAGAGTAGGGGAGGTCCCATCATTCAACTGAAAGCAAATAGGTCCTCAACAGGGCGTCTGTTGAAAGCCACTAGTATCTGTCTTTGCATCATTAAAAGATGCATCCCAAATGGACGTCAGTACGTGAAATGTACTAGTATGTAAAATGGCAAAAAGAAATATGTAAAGGAAGAATAACATTATCTCAAATATTTCAACACAAGAAATAGGAAACTCAGTCATCATGTCAAGAGTTTAAAGTAAGAATGTAATTTAGACAATGGTTGTTGATCTATCATCTACTTCCATCTACTCAGAGTACTATCAAGGCCTACTTGGGAGTTTCTCTAACCTACAACCATTTATGAGCTCGTGATGATACAACGAAGCGATGTTGTTGCCACATCCATCCAACACCCTGTCGGGGGTGTAGGACATCCCATCAGTGGATCCAAAATCAGTAACATCAAGTGCTCATTTTGGGACAATAGGAAACATCTGATTTTTCAGTTCAATCCTCTCCTACGCCGACTACATAATTATTGAGTTTGAGTTGGACTTACTCTTACTCAATTTGGTGCTCAATACTCCTCCAAAGACTCAATATGATCATTAAGACATCAACCTTATGGTTAACTCAGTCATCTATTCTCATTGAACATTTGCCAACTTATTTCATCACATCAACTATCGACTCCTTGTTTACATCATTTTAAGGTTCAGCACTTGACTCACAAGGACTTTATCATGCATCATTCTAACTCATAGCACTCAGGAGAACAAATGTAGAATTAAAGTATTTAGGGATTTCATAGACTCTTTAGGCTCAAATTATACTCATGCATGCTCATGTAAGTAAAATATATAAACATAATAAGAAATCGTGCTAGAGTTCTAGTATGGAAAAATCATTCAATTCATAAAAACAATAATTCATGCAAGATTATGTAGAAATACATTACATTTTTACGAAAAACCTTCAGGAAACATTCATGGGAGACTCGATTTACTCGCATCGCCATCAATTCGGGTTACGGGGCAAATGGAAGAACAAAATCCATGTTTTGGTTAGCCTTACATACCTAGAAGTTTTGAACCTTGAAAGAGATTGGAAGAATGCTCAAGTTTGTCTTCAAACCCTAGCCCTTTTCTCTCTTGAAACCTTGTTTCTACGTTTGAGAGAGTAATTTGGCGTAAAAAAGATTGATCTGACATGTTTAGGGCTTTTTTAGGTGAAAAACATCAATTCTAGGCTTTGAAGGGTGGAAAAAGACCAAAATAACCTTTATAAAAGCTGACAAAAGTCGTCTACGGGCCCATCTACAGCCCGTAGGGACCCTTCCATAAAGTTTTGGCACAATTTCAGGGTCTCTAGTTCACTTTCACGAGCCCAATCTACGACCTGTAGATTGGTTTGTAGAATCTGGGACCAAAAATTGAAGTTTCAGGAATTTTTCTCACGAGTTAGCAAATAGGTCATACTTCATTCTACTGCACGTAAAGAGGTTTCATAATACCACTCTTCTCTGGCAATCTTCAGTAAAATGGCCACAACTTTTGACTCTAAACTCCAAATGAGATGAAACCAATTGCGTTGGAAAGCTAATTCAAAGCGCTTTCATTTGGTAGGTAATGGGACATCTAATTCTGTGAGTGCTAAGAGTTATGATCATTTAAAATTAATCTTTGCATAATCGAACACTAGAAACTCAATTTTTAGAAAAAAATTGAACTTGACTAAGTACAAAAGGTCACTTGTGACTCTAATACACTTCTGTCAGGCCCCGAGAGGTACCCTAGACATGGCATGGCCGGCACTTAGAGACTATTGCTAGTTCCAAGCGAACCATTTGGCCTCATCACATTCATTCATTTATTTAATAACTAATCAATCAGCGGAAGACTAAAGATAAAAAGTGGTGGACAAGTCTTGATATACACAAAATCAAGTCAACTCAATAAGACTAGTAAAAAAAGAAACTAGCCAAGATAATTGTTCAACTCATGACAAATTCAACTCTAGTCTATGAAGCTTCCATCACTATCAATTGGTGCCAATAACAGACTCATGGCTACCTTAAATAAAAATAAATGCTAGTTTTAGGCCTGAATCTAATAGCTAGATGAAAATAAAGTAATGATCCTCCGAAGTAAGGGACAGTCACCAACTCACTCAACGATGCGCCCGTCGACGATCTCTAGTACCTGCCTCTGCATCATGAAATGATGCAATCCAAATAGACGTTAGTACGTAGAATATATGAGTATATAAAATGGATGAATGAAACAGGTACGGGCAGAATAATATGGAATAATATCAACAAATAAGATACTCAATCAGAATGTCAAATGTTTATCTGAAGCAAGAATAAAAAGTAGACAAATGACTCATCAATACTACTCCAAACTCATCCAATCAACTCAACTCAGAGTATTATCAGTGTGGGGCTAATTTGGGATTTTCTCTTATCCGACAACAATCACTTATAAGCCAGTGGTTGTACAACAATTCCGCTGATGTTGTCACAGTCATTCTGTACTTTCCAGGTAAGGAACAACTCGGACAATTTCAATTAATTAGCTTTATAAGGACAGCAAAGGCCGTTCTTTTTTCTGGGGAGGTCCGTTTGATATCCAAAAACTGCTCAGCAACAGTCGAACAAGTGGAGAATGTTGGGGTGAACCAGAAAAGTTTGGGTAGAGCCGGATCTAAGCATTGGTTAGATAAGCGTCCTGTAGTAAGAGGAGTAGTTATGAACCCTATAGACCATCCCCATGGGGGTGGTGAAGGGAGAGCTCCAATTGGTAGAAAAAGACCCACAACCCCTTGGGGTTATCCTGCACTTGGAAGAAGAAGTAGAAAAAGGAATAAATATAGTGATAATTTGATTCTTCGTCACTGTAGTAAATAGGAGAGAAAATTGAATTGAATTCTTCATTTTTACAAAAACTTTACAAAAAAATAGGAGTGAGCTTGTGACACGTTAATTAAAAAAATCCCTTTTTAGCCAATCACTTTTTTAAAAAAATTGATAAGCTTAACAGAAAAATTATGGGCAAACGACGGGAATTGAACCCGTGCATGGTGGATTCACAATCCACTGCCGCGAAAGAAAGGTTCCATGAATCATGGGCGGATCTTATCAAATTTTCCATCAGAGGACTACTACGACTACATCATCGTCGAGGCGCCCTGGTCTGAACATGCCAGGTTGGTTGACAAACTCAAGGGCAAAGCCAGGGGGAGGGGGCAGCCGAAAAGGATAGTTCCTAAGGTTCTAGAAAATAATAAACAGGAGTGTGGGTACATACAAACCTGACGGATGGGAATAAGAATCATTTTTTGGGCGATCAACCAACCCAACCTCACAAGGGGTCTAGCTTTAAATTCCTCTATTGCTTTAGGGACTTTACCTCAAAAGGGAACCTTTGATGTAATGGTTCAATCCTCACCTATGCTTGGCGACATAGTTAATGAGTGTGAGTGGGACTCACTCTTACTCATTTCAGTGCTCGATATTCCTCCTAAGACTCAATGCTCATAAGACTTTTCTTCTCGGTCAATCATATAAATTAGTCTAATAGAGACTCTCATCACCTCAATTAGTCTCTTAGAGACTCTCATCATCTCATTAACTCAGCTCAATTGGGCCCTTAGGCATATCATCTCAATCACCTCAGTTCTCATTTAATAACTCAAGGACTCAGATCAATCAGATCATTCAGAGGAAGTCAATTAGAGAAAATTCTAGAATTCAATTATGAATACTCATGGGACCATTAGCTCTATTAACTCATCATTATGCTCACATCACAATCACAATCAACATACTCAAGTCAAGGCTCTAGACTTCATCCCTACCTATATTCATGCATTCTTTCACAAATAAGATATTAGGTTTATAAAGTAACTCATATAAACGCATTTATTCAGTAAAATAAGTTTATAATGATCATCAACACGTAAAATACTTGAAATGTGTGTGTGTGTATATATAATTTGCAAGAAAATATTCAAGAAAAATGTATGAAGACATACCTGGTATTATACTCACAACTCCTCTATTACCATCAATGGGGCACATGGACGAACAATTTCATGCTTTAGTTTAGCCTTACATACCTGGTATAGAGTTTTGACAATCAACTTCTCAAAAAGTTAGCCTCAATCCTCTGAACCCTAACTCTTCCTCTCTTCTCTTTAGCCTTAGTCTTCATTAGGAGTTTAGAAAGACTTAGGAATGGGTCTTTAAACCCTTTTTATACTCAGAATGGCCTATTTTGATCGTATTTTAAGTTTAGAAGGGGTTGGAAAAAGTCTGGAATGCCCCTCGCGAAAACTAAAATATTTCCCCTTTGGTGTACCAAGTCCGCGATGTGGAATTTAGGTGTTTTTCACTAAGAATTTTCCGATCGAGTTTTCTAATCCCGTGAAAAATTTTGGGATCACAACCAAGTGTAAATCTGCAGCAAGTCTACATCACGGGCCTGTTGCACACTTATTCTGGAATGTGTTTTTGCATCGAAAAATTATCTTTTGATCCGGTTGCTCTAAAAATCAACCAAGACCATTTTCCCACTTAATTCTTCATGTTGATCGCATTCCCCGACCTCAGATTTTCGATCGGAGTTTGGAAATTTTACGTGGTATTATAATTTCCCATATATAAGAGTGAGGCTAGAAACATGGGTATATGGGAGGATAGAGTTATGGAGTGTCACAATTTTAGAGAAAATGAGTAAGAGTCTAGTTTATACTTTGAAAAGACGTTAATCACTCAAAGTTGTTGCTAACGTACAGTTGACCAACAATTAAAATTATTTGACTAACTTTTAGAAAATTAATTTAAAAAGTAGCATTTAAAAAATCCATGTAAAGAAATATTAAAAGATAAACAAACAAATACAATGAAAAAATAAAATAATGAATAAGAAATAACTTAAAATATTGGGCTTGGCAGGCCCAACTCCAGCCTGTCTAATTAAAAAGTAAAAATTTTGTATAAATTATATAAATACCATATTTTTTAGAGATAATTTCTAAAAATCCCGACTCTTTCTTAAATTACTAAAAATCCCTACTTTTTTAAGCCACATGGATACCTGGACTTCGTGTGTGATACATAGAGAAATCCTATTGTACATTTAAGTTTGTTGCAATAAATATGGGGAAAATGTGATTGTTTGATTGCAACTCCATAAATTGTGCTATAACATTCAAGTAGGTATAATCAATCCTAACAACTATGTAACAGATTATTAGTTTCAAAATTCAAAAATTTTAAAGTATCTTTTTTAACTGGGCATGTTGAATTTTGAAAAAAAAATCTAGGTCAATGACAATTTTTGGTAGAATATGAATGTAATAATCTTGATTCGTCGACAGGTGTGTCTTCTTTTTCCTTCTTGGTTCGAAAGTTTTTCCCCAAAATTGAGTTCGGCCTTGATGATCTATTGAGAACCTAATCAAATAATTTCAATCGTTGATGATCATATTGAGAATCTAATCAAACAAAATTGTAAAGTTATACTTCCAATAATATTCCCTACCTTGGAGAAGGATGCTAGAGACCACTGGAATCTGACGGCGCAAAGCTTGACATTAAATGTCCGCAAGATTTTCTTTGATATTGATTCTGAACTCTTTGAAGAGTGTTTGCAGAAATTCGAAGAAGACAAGAAGAGGTATCTCCATTGAAGAGAATTTACTAGTTGATACTTGAAGAAAGATTTCCCTATTTTTTAGAATGATAGATGCTTGATACTAAAGTGCTAGTGATTGTACTTGATACTCATAGTTTGATAAGCACAAGCACTCCTTCTTAAAGTATCAAGTACTTAAAGCCAGTATTTAATTTTAAATATCAAGTATCTATTTTCAAAACATGAATCTCCATTTTCAAACTCTAAAGGCCCAATCACATCAGCATCCTGTTGTGATACCTTAGTACAAACAATCGACCCATTGATACCCTCAAACATCTGCGTATCAAGTTTTTTTTTGTATCAAGTTTCATTGTATCAAGTTGCAAACTTTTAGATTTTCTTGTATCAAGTTCAACTATATACTTCTAATTTTATTTTATCAAGTTTGATTCTTTTTAACAAAATTTGTTTGAATCAAGTTTCATTATATCAAGTTGCAAACTTTCGGATTTTCTTATACCAAGTTCAATTTTATACTTCTAGTTTTCTTGTATCAAGTTTGATTCTTATTCAAATTCAAATTATACTCCAAAAAATGTTGATACCAGCCAAATGATACCATCGAAAAATATAAAAGATCATTTGATATATAGATTTTAAAACATATACTTGATACGTGAAAATTAACAAACTGTTGACAAAAACGTATAGAAATCCATGTAAATTCTTTGAACCTTTAACTTCAAATCAACCTATAATTAAAATTCTAGAGTGCATCAAATCTTTTTTAGATAGGAGAAAAGTAAATATTCATCTGTATTGGTCGTCACATAACCACTTGTCTTATTTAGCAAAGAAACTATTATAGTCTTGAATTAATTATAGTAAGTCAATTTTGGAATTTGAGGGATTGCTTATAAGGAAAAAAAATAAAGGGTTTCCTAATTTCTCTTTCTCCCTAAATAAAGATTAGCTTTAATTTGAAATTTATTATGAATAATTGACTAATGCATACTGATTGACAACTAATTGGAATCAAAAACTGAAAATAGCATAATAATAGGCTAGTAAAAAAATTAAGTGGGAAAGTTAATGGTAAGTATCAAATAGGAGGAAAGAGAATGTAAAAAAATGGGAATTTTATGATTTTTAAAAATGGTAGGGATTTTTGGAGATCATGCTAAGATAAATTGTGTATTTGTGTAATTTTTCCTAAAATTTTCCCACACATCAATTTAAGGTTCTTTATTACACATTGTAAAGGTAATCTTTCATAATTACGAGTTTTAACAATTTAACTATAAGTTATAACAGATTTGTCTAAAAATACAATATTTTAGTTTTATTTTTTTAATAATATACATATAATAAAAAATTAAAATATATAATAAATGGGTTCAAAATTAAAATATATAAAAGACGGATTCAAATTATCTTTTCATAACAATACAATATTATAATTAAGGATTATATTTTAACTAAATATATTGTTTTCCTTAGATGGTCTCTTCCAGCCATAATTTTCTTCATAGCCATAATAATCCTTGTTTTCTGTGCATCTTCCACAATGCAAGTCAGTCTCTTCATCTTCCATCCTTTACTTGTCAAATTCGATATTAATGAAAAGCAAGAAAAACTCCGTTCAATATTTTCATCTTAGTTAACTTACCCAAAACCAGTTCACTTACAACATGCAAAGAAAGAGCAATGTCACATTTACATCCAGTAAGAACCCTAGACTAGCAGAGGAACCACCAAAGATAGAATCCAAGTTTTGATATTATAACACAAATACCGATCAAGAATACCAAATCACTAGCAAAACAGAGTCGAACACCAATGAAGGAGAAGCCAATTCACCAGTCAGGGATCGAAGGGGAAAGCGAAAAATTGTCATGCAAGAAAAAAGCCAAGACAAATCTGTAGTGGCGAAATGCATTGCAAAAAAATGAAAGGGCAAGATGGTTTCATCTTCAGAAGTAAATACGAGCCCGAGGAAGAATCAGAAATCCCACCCAAAAAATCAAAGAATGTGTCAAAGGACGAGTCTATATATATATGTATATATGTGTTATATAAATAATGTTATAAGAATCTTCAATTAATATTAAGGCTTAACTCATAAACAGACACCTAAACTTGTCCTCATTTTTCGTTTAGACATCTAAACTAAGATAAGATCCTAATAGACATCTCAACTGCTAAAATTTGATCTCATTAAACATTTTTATCCTACTTGGCACTCTCCACAGTCCTTTTTCATGTTAATTGTACTGGGTTTTTTAATTTTCTGCCAAAAATAAATAGTTACGGTCCAAAAAAAATATTCACAAAAGTAAGTTCTCAAAATTCTCAGTTATCCAAAAAAGAAAAAATTTCATAAAAGTAGGTTCTCGAAATTATAAGTTAACCGTGTGCAAAAAAAAAAATATTTTTGCACATGGTAAACTGAAAATTTTGAGAACCTACTTTTATGGGGGGGAAAATTTTGGACCGTAACTATTTATTTTTGGCTGAAAATTTAAAAAAAAATACAAATTAACATGAAAAAGGACTGTAGAGAGTGCCAAGTAGGATAAAAGTGTTTAATAGAATCAAATCTTAGCAGTTGAGGTGTCTATTAGGATGAGGACAAGTTTAGGTGTCTAAGTGAAAAATGAGGACAAGTTTAGGTGTCTCTTTATTAGTTAAACATAATATTAGTTCTGTTCATATATACTTATGGGTTGTATATATTTGTTATTCAGATTTTAATGACTTAATACATATGTTGTAAGTAATTGTAGTGTATCCAAATTATATGTATAAGGTATATAATTGGTCTATACTTGGGTATGTGTATGATATGTAATTAAGATGTGGTTATTTTTTGGTATTCATGTGTGTGTGTGTGTGTTGTGTATATAGATGGTATTCAAATTGATATATATATTCAGTTAATATTTATATTTATTCTTTTAATGTTTATATATGTTGTGTTGATATTTTAATGACTTATTATTTATTAAGTTAAAATATTGTGTGTCTATACAGATACATATATTTTTTGTGTTGTTGGGTGCACTAAAGTTTTGATGATTGACAAAATGCATGAAATAGGTTTCATCTATCAGGTCCCTGAGCACATCATCTCACCTGCACTGAATTCGTTGGAATTAAGGCATACAAATAGGAAGCTGGTCATTCACCACAAGGAGACCTTGTCAGCATAAAAGAAGTGGATAATGATAGAAGCGGATAATGATAGAAGCAAAGAAAAAGGAGGTAGAAAGCAAAAAGGTATCTACTAATAAGAAAAGGATTCTACTAAGGATAATTATCATCAGGAGAAGACAAGAACGACTAGGACTTGGAAAAGCAAGTATAAAAAGGAAAAAGCAGCGTACAAAGAGAAGCAGAGTTTTGAAGTAGAAAACCAACAACGCAAGATCTTAATCTAGGAAGCACGAAGTCAAAACAATTAGGTTTTAGGAAGAATTCTTCTGAAAACAAGTTGTTTTTTCTATTCATGCTGGTTGAGTTGTTGGATCTTAGGGCTATCTAGCTAAAGATCTAACTGAGGTTGTAATTGTTGTTGAAGGCTCGTTTGACGTAGTGAAGTTGAAGTTAAATCCCGTAGAGTACAGGTCGTGGTTTTTCACCCTTCTTGAGCCGGGGATTTTCCACGTAAAACTGCTGTGTCAAGTTTAATTCTGCGTCATTGAAACAAGTTCGAATAACATGTTCCTACGACTAGGCAATATTCTTAGGGTGCGTGTTCTAACAAGTGGTATCAGAGCCAAGGTCATGGGTTCGATTCCCACGAGCGACATGCTGCATGAGGCAGGTGTTGGGAGGGGGATTGTTGGGTAAGGCCAACATCCTGCCTATGGCAAGGCCCATGAAGGGGCTGGGATAGCCCAGGTCGGAGCCATGATCGAACATGGCGCTTGCTTGGTGGACTCGGTTAAGAAATAAAGTTGTGCCTTTGCTATCAGCTATAGCTTTTGGCATAATGGTAAGCGCTTGATCCTAACATGTGTGAATGTGGTACATATGTCTATTATATTCAAATGGTTAATTTGGATATCTATTTAGTATATACTTATAGTGTATCCAAATGGTGTTCGTATGGTACTATTTAAAATAGGATATCTCATTCGCAATTACCCTGCTACTAAAAAATAGTTGAAATGTTATTAATTTGAGTATTATATGCATACGGCATAGATGAGATATATGTTTGAGTATGTATACATCAGCTAATAATAATAATAATAATAATAATAATAATATATATATATATATATATATATATATATATATATATATATATATATATATATATATTATTAAGATTTTAATGACTTATAATATGCATGTTGTATATAATTATAATGTAACCAAATTGTATGCAATTGGTATTGAGTGGGTATAATGTACATACTGTATCAGTTTCCATCGAAACATCGATTAAACATATCAACATACAAAAAAAATGAAAAATGAAAAGTAATTAATAAATGAAAAGAAATTTGATTTAATTTTGGAATATATGAACAATGAATTTGAAAGGTTATTAGAGTGAAATAAGGAGTACAAAATATGAAATTCAAATAAATGGTAAGTTCCACAATCCTAATTTAATGGGAAACTAACTCTAATCATTAATTTTAATAATTATTTTTATATCGTTTATCAATTTTTTTAATTAAATACGTTCTTTCTTCCCTCAAAATGCTATAAGTTGCAACAAATGTATTGCTATGACTTGCAACTCATTGTCTAATGTTAGAACCCATAATAACATATCTAATATTTATCATTTTAAAAATTTATTCTTCTGAAAAATAAATTTGGGCCTTGCTGCCCCTTTTTAAATTTCCTGCTGCATATTTATGGGCTCTCAGACCTCCATTTGCTGCCCTGCTGCACTCTTTTGTACCTCTGGTCCAATTCAAATACTCCTTTATATACACTAGTTGTGTACTAACAGAATGTATACATCCTGTTTAGCAGCTTTCTACATCCTGTAAATCACCTCTTTCCGCTTGAAAATGATGGGCTAACTCGAGACGAAAAATTAACTCAACGTGCAGGTATGGAGTCCGAAATGGACTTGGAGGGTATCACAAGCAAAAGAGAAAAAGTGAACACTATTAATTACTCAGTCCAAAACACCTATTGGACTAGTGATGTCAACAAGAACAAGATGGGAGTATAGTTTTAAGCCATTCGAGCCAGCATGCAATTTGTATACCTTTGAGCACTCATTTCTCTAGATTCTTAGGCATTTGGTCATAATAATACCATGACAAAGAGAACATGTAATGACACCCTTACATTCCTAAAACAGAGGAAAATAGACAAGCTGGACATGGTTATCTCTACACTAGCTACGCGGCTTAATACATACAAAGGATATTAATCATGTATTCCCAAAGAAGCTTAGCCAAAATCAGAAGATACATGAACGCATTCAACACACCGACGACTTAAAGGAATATTTTCGAAAACTTTTCATGATGATGAACTGGAGCAGGGAAGTCAAGTAAAATGAGAAACAAGATTGCCAACACTCTAGGAGATTGAAATTCCTTATGAAGCAGTGTCAATAACAACTAAATCATTTCTATAACTACTTCCCAAATTCTAGTTAGCAAATAGACCACACGATAACATAACAAACTGTAAGGAAAATACTACTGTAGATGGTCACATTTATAACATAAGAGAAGGAACAAATGATTTAGAATAGTCTAATGTCAAGACAAACAACTAAACTCAATGTTACCAATTGTAGTGAATAAATTACACCTAAGAGACAATACAACTGTGAACAAATGGTAAAGTTAATTCATAATGACTCAAGCCTTTAGAAAAACTTCATGCCATTGCAGGAACACTGGAAACCATTGAAGAAAATGCTCTTAAATTTCGAAAGATACAATTTTTATCATGAATAGTCCACTATTAGCTTAAAAAGATCATTATCTTTTACTAAAGTGATGAACTCCAGATAACCACAAAACAAAATAACACACAACTGGATCAGTAAGCACCTCAAAATAGCATCTTCAAGATTGACATCAAAGATCATGACTAAATCTGAAACAAGTCTAAATGTGTGTGAATTCTTTAATATGGATTCAAGAATAAACGATTTAAACATTTTCTTCTAAGCCAAACAAAAGTAAGTAATGAAAGACTGAATCGTATAACTTACAGTATCTCAAGAACAAATCGAAAAACAAACACCCACAACATAGCTATTATACGATATAGAGATTCATACGATAAACATGGAACTACTCGATTTTAAACGGAAAACTTTAATATATTCGGAGGTGGGGGGCGACTAATCCTCAACAGTGGGGGTTTATATAGGACGAATCAGGGTAAAATGGGGAAGGAAATATCCATTTTTGAAATTCAAAATCCCTTGGAATCCAAGAATATCAAAAAATCTTGGACAATCCGCTGGCAGGGGAGAGAAAGAAGAAGTTAGGGGCGTGTGGGTTCTGATATAGGTGTGTGTATTGTTGGCTGATTGGGTTGGAGGGTTATGGCCTAGAAAATCATTCCGGAATTTGGTTAAAATTAGTCTAAAGACCTAATTAAAGTGAAAAAGGAGGTTCAAAATGGAATTTTAATCGGAGATTTAGCCATTCAAAATTATAATCTTGACCACTTTTAGAATTTAAAAAGTATTCCAATTAGATTAGTTGACTAATTTTGGTTATAACACAAATTGACATAAATCATCAAAAATAAAATAATTAACTTAATTATCAATTAATAATCAAATCAAGATAATTAACAAAAATAAAATCTTTTTGGAATGATTTTTGAAATAATGTATAATTTAAAAATTAAAAGATTAACACTAAAATAACTTAAAATATAATATTATTAAAGAGAGGAAAATGTTATTATCTCTAAACCCATCGATGTATAAGTGTGTTACTTTAACGTGAATATAAATTTACTCCTTTTATATATATAATATGTGTTTTAGTGTTATTGTCTAATTGAAATTATTATTGGATTGTAAAATGTTATATTTCGTGTGTTAGTTTATTTCCATGCTAAGTATTAGGTAAATTATTAGTAGAAAAATTTTACCTTTTTCAAATAATTTTAGGAGGTTTTTTTTCTATTTTTGGGACAGTTTTTATCCTTTTTTGGACTTTTTATTTATTTTTGTTTTGGGATTTTTTTTTTAAAAAAAATTGATTATTACTTTGAAAGTTTTTTGGACTATTTTCTTTTTGAATCAAGTATATTTTTTTAAGTTTTTGCCCTTTTTTTGGACGGTTTTGAAACATTTTTTATTGGGGTTTTTTCTTGGATTTTTTTTTAAATTATTATTTGAAAGTCTTTTTTTTTTTTACTATTTTCTTTTTGGATCAAGTTTATTTTAGTTGAAAAAGGATTCTTTCGGTAGAAATTTAACCATAATAAGAAAATTTTCTCCATTTACTTATTATTATTTTTATTATATTTAATATTATTAAAATAATAATATAATAATTAGAACAAATGGTGATGAGAGAGGTTTTTTTTTAACTATTTTCTTTTTGGATCAAGTCTACTTTTCGAAAGTTTTTTCATATTGTTTTGGATGGTTTTTAAACCTTTTTGGGGGGACTTTTTTATTTATTTTTTTGGATGTTTTCTCTTTTTTTTAATTATTATTATTATTATTATTATTTGAATTTTTATTTTTTTGACTTTTTTTCATTCTAGAACAAGTCTATTTTAGTTAAAAAGAAAAAGGATTCTCTTTGTAGTAATTTAACCATAATAGAAAAATCTTCTCCATTTAATTTTGAAAAAATTTCATAAATAGTCTAGGGTTGAAACTTAATATCGTCAAATAGCTATATTTTACATAATTACACAATATAACCTCAGCTATGTGACCTGGAGGGGATGAGAAAGGCGAGCGAGATCGAGAGAGGGAGGAGAAAGACGAATTGTGTATATATATGTGTCAAATTGTATGTGTATATCTGTCAAATAATTATATATGTGTAATTAATATATATATATATGCAGTCGACAACATCTTCACCATCTAGAGTAACGATGAGTCGAAGAACACCGTGCATTGATGGGTGTTGAGGCCCCATATTGACTATCATGAGGTATTTTCTTGTAGTCGGTGCAGTCATAAGTTTTTTAACGATTCATTCTTCCATGAATTACTGAAAGTGAAAAGAAGTTCATCAAAATTTAATCGAAACATATAAGTGAAAATGCAATAACTCTGCAAATTAATTTAATCAAATTAACG